>ML422960.1:122314-167349 GCA_005239525.1 Nicotiana knightiana | reverse complement strand
ATATATATATACAGTCCCAAAATAGAATCTACTATGTGCGTGCCAGGAACTAGTGTCACAAGTCAATAGGCGATCTAGTAGAATATACAAAAGATGATACAAGATGTACTGCTGTCTCAAAGGATATAGACAGGAATAAACAAAAGATTACTCCATAGCACCGCTAGGAATCGTCAAGGGAGGCAGCTCACCGTGGAGTCAGGTCCAGAATGTGTCAAGCTTCGATCGGATAACCAGAAACACCAGCCCCAGAACCTGTACCATTAAGTACAGAAGTACAGCATGAGTACATAAATATATATATATATATGTACCCAGTGAACCTAACATCGAAGAGGTAGTGACGAGAGGTCGACATGACACTCACTAAGGTCCAACAGTATAATTTAATAAAATGTAAATAAAATAGTAGGCATGTACGGATAGTGAAGCAACAAGTATATACGTAAGGTACTGAGATCCATGAAAAAAATGCTGGGGATAAATAAAACAATTAGCCAGGAAAAAATGTTGGGGATAAATAAAACAATTACCACTTCACTTGTTCCCAAATATCTGTCAAACCAATTGCATGAAATTTAATAACAAATAAATCATACGCATGCAGGGTAAGGAGAACCGGCCGGAGTCATAAGATAGTCACGCTCGTGCACTGCTGAGGATCGAACGGCCCTTACCAAAAGTGCACCTCTCAACCTCTCTATGCACTGCCGAAGGATCGCTTGGCCCATCCCAAAAGTGCATCTCTCAACCTCTCTATGCACTGCCGAAGGATCGATCGGCCCATCCCAAAAGTGCGTCTCTCTATTTCTCTACGCACTGCCGAGGATTGATCAGCCCGTCCCAAAAGTGCGTCTATCAATCTCTCTATGCACTTCCGAAGGATCGATCGGCCCGTCCCAAAAGTGTGTCTCTCATAAGAATGGGTAAAATCACACTCCGCTCGCTGAATAAAAGTTGCGAAGCGGTCACATGCACATACATTATTCCTTTTTAAAACGAGGACACCTTTCCATTATCAATTTCTTACAAGTTTTCTCAAATTTCATAACTTCGGGGATGTAAGCAATATGAAATGTAAATTCCGCACGCATATAGTTCGTATCAAGTAAAACACAAAGCATGATGTGGGCCTAACTACCCGGACATAATAATAATAGTCGCTACATACGGAGTCTCGTCACTTTGTACGCACGTAGCCCCCACAAATTATCACATATAGCATTTAAATCACCTAGGGGGGACAATTCCCCCTTACAAGGTTAGAAAGGAGACTCACCTCGTGTCGAAACTACCCCGCGGACAAAGGATGCGCCCGAATCTCCGAAATCTACACCCGAGGACTCGCAACGAGCCAAATACGGTATAATGTCATCAAAGCATGCTTAAAGTAGGGAAATTATCCTAATTTTTCAATAATTCAACATTCTTGTGAAATTCTCAAAATCCAACCCTAGGCCCGCACGCTTGGATTCCACAAATTCTCGAAGGGAACACTCACCCAAAGCCTAAGGATCATTAATATACAATTCTTACTTGATTTCATAGCAAATTCACGGTTAAATTCTCAAATTATCACAAGCTCTAGGTTACTACACAATTCTTGATTTTTCACTAATTTATGTAGATAATTAAGCTAGAAATCCATGCATGAAGCTAAGATTAGAGTAGACTTTACTTACCTTAGATGACTAGGTCGTTATCCCCTCAACAATGGTGGAAATCGCCTCAAGGAAGAAGAAGAAATAAGAAAAACGTGTTTAAAACCTGTATATAAAACACACTGTCTGGACAGTATTTTCGCACCTGCGGCTCGAGGACCGCACCTGCGGTCTCACACCTGCGAGAATAAATCTCGCACCTGCGGAAATGAACTGGGGAGCCTGGGCCCACAACTGCGGAGTGGAGACCGCACCTGCGGCTCCGCTCCTGCGGAATTTTGTCCGCACCTGCGATAATTGGCCAGACCACTGGGGGTCGCACCTGCGACTGGGCAACCGCACCTGCAGTCACACCAGAACAAGTGCACCAGCAGCTATTTTAGTTGGTTTTTAGCCCCGTTAGGTACCCGGGAGGCACCTGGGACCACCCGAGCCCTAGTCCAAATATACCAATGAGTTCCAAATTGTAATACAGACTCGCTCAAGCCGTCGGAACACACAAAACAACGCTAAAACACAAAATCACACCTCCAAACCCCCATAAACCAAACTTAAGAACTTTAAGTTTTCTAGAATTCGCTAACAACGCGCCGAACCGACCTATACAACTCCGAATGACACCAAATTTTGCAGGCAAGTCATAATTAACATAACGAAACTATTCCCGGTCTTGAAATTCCGTTCGAACCTCGATAACACAAAAACACGCCCCAAACCAAATTATGAACTTAAGGAACTTCTTATTTCAATATTGGGCAGTGAAATTCCCCCGAGTCATCAGAAACCCATTCCGAATATACGCCCACATCCGAAATCCTCACACAAAGCTACCAGAACCGACGAAACTCGATTCCGAGGTCGTTTACCCAAAATGTTGACTGAAGTCAAACTTGGCCTTAAAATCCAACCTTAAGGAACCAATTGTTCCTATTGCACTCTAAACACCTCCGAATCCCGGACCACCAGTCCCCGTAAGTCATAAATCATAAAAAGCCGTTATGGTAAGTGCCATTTAGGGGAACGGGGTTCAATAATGCAAAACAACTGGTCGGGTTGTTACACTTAGGTCCTTATATTCCTTGTGTATGAAGTTGTAATTGTTATGACTTAGTTCCTAGTTGCTAGTTTCATCTCTTCCTGTTTAAATTAGAATTTCTTTCTTTTAGTTTCCCTTTGTTGTTTATTTAATCTTAATTGACTTAACTGAAGATTTTACCTCTTCTACCATCATGTTATATTTTCTTCATAAACTGCTTATTTGATTAGAATTAGTATTATCTAGCCCTATAATTGTTTAGCCGTAATTGGAGTTATGATTATCTTTAGCTGCTTACCCTTATTTGGATTGTGGAAAATCTCTCATAATTATTCAACATTAAAAAAGAATTTAGATAACCTACACCTTAGTCGACTTGCCTGTATTTGGAATTTCTTGACTTGTGTTGACTTCTTGTTGTTGACTTGAATATTGTGAACTCGTTGCTACAGTTTGTTTGTTTTTCCTCGTTACGTTGTTTCTCCTTGTGTTTGGAAGTACCTTTCAAAGGAATTTTTCTATTTGAAATGATTATATTTTAAAGTTTTCAATACAAACTTGTGGGTGAAAGGTTACATTCGAAGATTTGACCAATTTATTGGAGTTGTTGGCTAAGGCCTGATGTGGAAAAACTATTGCAGTGTTGAGTTACTGTTGTTCTTACTGTGTTGTGGTTTTCGTTTTTTGCTCGTACTCCCGTCCATTCTTCTGTGTAATATTATGATGTTCTGTTGCTATTTGCTGTATTTTTCCTTCCGCTTTGTACTTGTTATGTTGTTAATCATTTCGTGTAGTCATTAGATAGATGTCATGTTTTGTCATTCCTATATTTATGCTTGTTTAGTTTATCGGACCAGTGGGTGTCTTGACCAGTCCTCGTCACTACTCCACCGAGGTTAGTCTTGATACTTACTGGGCACCGCTGTGGCGTGCTCATACTACTCTTCTGCACATCTTGTGCAGATTCCATGTTCTGCATAGCCGGCCGATTGATTGTTAGCAGCACGGTTTCTGTTGTGGAGACTCAAAGTAAAACCCCTTCAGCGTTCGCGATTTCGAAGACCCAGTCTTATATTTTTGTTCATACATTGTTGCATTTATTTTCGAACAGTGGTAATTAGAAATTTTAGTGTAAATTCTTTAAAGCTTATGACTTGTACTCGCCAGGTTTTGGGAAGATGTGAAATGTATAGAGAATTATTTCAAAAATCACTTAGAAGTTTCGATATTATGATTTATGTTTATTTAGTATTAGGCTTACCTAGTCCTTAAGACTAGGTGTCGTCACGATACCCAACAGAGGAAAATTTGGGTCGTGACAAGTTGGTATCAGAGCTCTAGGTTCATAGGTGCTACGAGTCATAAGCGAGTTTAGTAGAGTCTTGCGGATCGGTACGGAGACGTCTGTACTTATCTCCGAGAGGCTACGGAAATATTAGGACAATTTCACTTCCTTCATTCCTATCGTGCGAGTTCATTGATCTTGAAGTTTGAAATTTTTGTTCCATTATCTCATTGATGGTGAGAACACGAGCTACGGTTCCTGATGAAGTTACCCCCAAGATGGATATCGCTAGGGGCAGAGGCAGAGATCAACGAGGAGCACGTGCCGCAGCTAGATCACCTACCAGACTAGGCGTTGAGGAGCCGCCAGTAGATCCAGTTGGGGGGGGGCAAGTACCTAATGGTGCTACCCCTGATCTTCAAGAGACCTTGGCAAAGTTCCTGAGTATGATTGGTACATTGGCTCAGGCAGAGTTATTTTCGGTTGCACCAATTACTTCACAGACCGGGGGAGGAGCCTAGACTCCCACCGCCCACACTCCAGAGCAGCGGGTTCACCTTGGTCAGGTTCTTGGTATCATAGAGACACAGCCTGTGGTTCCAGTTCAGCTCATGGTCAGAGAAGCAGCATCCGAGGAAGGACAACTTAGATTTGCAAGGTTCAAGAGATATAATCCTCCTACATTCAGCGGTTTGGCTTCAGAGAATGCACAGGGGTTTTCTGGAGGAGTGCTATAGAATCCTCCGTGCTATGGATGTTGTTGAGACGAGTGGGGTTTATTTTACTACGTTCAGCTTAAGGGATCGGCTTATCAGTGGTGACTGGCATATGAGTTGGGTAGCCCGGCCGATGCAGCTTCACTTACATGGATTCAGTTTTCAGAAATGTTTTGAGAAAGTTTGTACCTCAGTCCCTTCAGGATGCATGGCGCACGGAGTTTGAGCAGGTGCGTCAGGGCACTATGTTAGTATTAGAGTATGCTGTCAGATTTAGTGAGTTGGCCAGATATGCACCTCACTTGGTTGCTTTAGTTAGGAGGCGAGTCCATAGATTCATTGAGGGGCTCATGCATGATATACAGCTTAGCATGACTCGAGAGTTGGAGTCGGATGTTTCGTTTCAGCAGTTGTTAGGGATCGCTCGCCGGTTAGAGGGCATGTGGGACCGGGAGTGAGAGGACAGACGAGATCTGGAGAGAGAGTGAAGGGAGGAGATCTGGCCTCAAAGACCATAGAGATATACTGGTCCTTATTATGGAGGCAGGGTATGACACGGTTGAGGTTTTGTGGGTCAGCCAATTCAATTTGCATTATCAGCTTTGCATGGAGTTCGGGTACTCATGGGTCTTAGAGTACTCGTATTGTGCAGTTTCCACAGCCACGTCAGTAGAAAAGTTGGTTTAAGTGTGGAGATACGAGTCATAGGGTGAGAGATTGTCCCAGGATTCAGACTGGTGTGTCGCAGCAGGGTATTCAGGTGAGTAGAGGGCGCCCAAGAGGGGGAGTCCCGGCCCGTTGATATGTATCGTATAGTAGGTTGGAGGTCGTTGTTTCCAGATGTTATCATACCGGTATATGTTGATTTGTTGCAGAGGTGCACCATTTGTATTTCATTATAGTTCTGCTGGTCGGGACGAGTTCCCTTATTTGCTGCTTCATTATGAGTGAGTTTCATGCTTTGCACTCTATTTTCATGTTAGCTCTTGTTGGGAGATTCTATGAGTGGTAACTCGTGTCTATCGTTATTTTTGTTCATCATTGAGAGTCCTTGTTGATCATCATGGTAAGCTTGATGTGATTTTTCCTGAGTATTTTTTTTGTTTACGAACTGTGATTTGATACTCTACTGGGGTGAGAGTTCAATGAGTGTTGTGATTTAGTGGCAGAGCTGAGTTAGTGGAAGGTTTCAATTGGTATGATATATATTCGGTATGTGATGTAGAGTTGAGGGCGAGACCCTCGTGATCTCTTGTGATTCGATATGTTGGAACCGGGCTGAGTACCGCGGTGGAAGTTATATCAGGATGGGATCCTTGTGACTTGTTCATATTCTTTACTTATTCCTTGTTATATTGCTTTTGTAGGTCACTATTGATAGAGAGTTGTGCCTGTGGGCTTGTTTGGTAGTTCCCTTATGTGTTTCTCTTTTCATATTCAGTCATTTTCGTTGTGTGCTTCTTGAGTTTTAGCTTGCGGGGTGTGTGCTCGGTGGTGTTAGTTGTGTCTTGGTGATTCGGGTGTATAATTATGAGGTCTTCATGTTTCTTGCACCATTATCAGTGTTACGGAGGTTTGAAACATAGATTCTATCATATATGAGGCTAACTGCCAGTGCCGGGTTGATTTCGGGCAGCTATTGTGATCATAAGTGTTATTAAGGGCCTATGTGTGATGTGTTATATTGTGTGGTCATACCTTGCGGGTGTATGTATGAATTAATGCAGTTGGTTCAGACTGATACCGGATATGGATTTAGATGCAGGTCTTTTTGTACATGAATAGAAGGTCAGAATTTGGGGTATGGGGTATGAGGCTTATCAGTGTTGGTAGAAAGGCTAAATTACTGTTGATATGGTGTCGTCAGGCTTATGTAGAGTGGGGTGACGTGGGATCACCCGCGGGTGTATGTTGGAAGTGTGCATTCAGTGATTTGAGGACTTCGAGGCGAATCTTGACACGTTCGAGGACGAACGCTTGTTTTAAGAGGGGGAGAATGTAACGACCCGACCGGTCGTTTTGAGAATTTAAGCTCCATTTGGTGGCATAAGTCCTTGAGCATCTTCACATTATGTATATCGACCTGCGTGCATGGTTGGATTCAATAACTAGATGATTTAGAGTCGAATTGGAATCTAGTTTTGGAAGCTTAAGCGGTGAGAATTTGACCGGAAGTTGACTTTTTGTGCAAACGGCTCCGGAATGAGTTTTGGATGATGTCAGCAGCTTTGTTGGGTGATTTTAGACTTAGGAGTGTGTCCGGAATGTAATTTGGAGGTCCGCAGTAGAATTAGGCTTGAATTGGCGAATGTAGGAAATTTGGCGATTTTGGTCGGCAGTGAAAATTAGGTATCGGGGTCAGAATGAAATTCTGAAAGTTGGAATAGGTTTGTAGTGTCATTTGTGACGTGTGTGGAAAATTTTAGGTCATTCCGACGTGGTTTGGTAAGTTTCGGCATCGTTGGCGAATTTTGGAAGTTTAGAATTTCTTAGGCTTGAATCCGAGGTTGATTCGGTGTTTTGGTGTTGTTTTGGGTTTTCTGAAGGTTCGACTAAGTTCGGGTAGTGATATATGTCTTGTGGGAATTGTTGGTTGAGGTCCCGAGGGGGTCGGGTGCGTTTCGGATAGGTCTGGGTTGTGTTGCGCTCGTTTTTATGTTTCGGCTCGTTTCTTCAAGATAATTGGTACCAAATTAATAAAATGATCTCCAATTTCTATTTTTATTGAAGCATTAGATCTGTATCGTAATTACGGAGCTATAGTAAAAAGAATCGTCGAATTTGGACATTGTATGAGGAAGTTATGCTCATTTTAGTGTCGGAGAAGAGAGCTGGTGCTGGTGTTTCGTAGTTGCAAAGTTGGGTCCGCATCCGCGGAGCCGCATGTGCGCAAAATGGTCCGCAAATGCGGAATTGACAGCTGGGAATGTGCAGGTGTGGGTATTTTGGTCGCAAATGCGAAAATCCCTGAGTATAGAAAAATCAGACCGAGTCATTTTAGTATTTTGAGCATATCTTGAGTTCTAGAGCTCCGATTGAGGTAATTTTGCGGTGTTCTTCTCATATTATCAGCAGGATCAGTATATTAGTATTATTTTTGCATTTTAATATGATTATAGAAGTTCATTTTTTTGAATTAATCCATATTTTGATTGGAGAATTGGGGGATTTAATCCAAAACTTTTCTAAAGAGAATAATTAGGTTTGAACATCGATTTGGCATCGCAATTTGATGAAATTAGTATGGTTGGACTCGTAATTGAATGGGTGTTCAGAATTTGTAAATTCTTTCGGGTTTCGAGATGCAAGCTCGGGGTCGACTTTTGGATCAATTTTTAGATTCTTGTAAAGATCGAAACTTTATTATCCAGAATAGTTCCTTACAAGTTTTATGTGTGTTTTGAAGTTGGTTTAGTTGATTTTGAGCCGTCCGAAGGCCTTTTGAACCAAGAAGTCCATTTTTTAGTACCGAGTTGTCGTCTTTGAGGTAAGTATCTTGCCTAACCTTGTGTGGGAGAATAACCCCTTAGGAGTTGAGTCTTCTATGTGATTGTAGCCCGTGCGTGAGGTGACGAGTACGTACTCAGAATTATTTGCAAAAAGGTTGGCCATTTAGGATTCTTAGGTCCTTATATTCCATGTGTATGAAGTTGTAATTGTTATGACTGAGTTCCTGGTTGCTAGTTTCATCTCTTCCTGCTTAAATTAGAATTTCTTGCTTTTAGTTTACCTTTGTTGTTTATTTGATCTTAATTGACTTAACTGAAGATTTTACCTCTTCTACCATCATGCTATATTTTCTTCATAAACTACCTATTTAACTAGAATTAGTATTATCTAGCCCTATAATTGTTTAGTCGTAATTGGAGTTATGATTATCTTTAGCTACTTACCCTTATTTGGATTGTGGAAAATCTCTCATAATATTCAACATTAAAAAGGAAATTAGATAACCTACACCTTAGTCGACTTGCCTGTATTTGGAATTTCTTAAATTGTGTTGACTTCTAGTTGTAGACTTGAATACTGTGAACTCATTGCTAAAGTTTGTTTGTTTTTCCTCGTTATACTGTTTCTCCTTGTGCTTGGCATTCCTTTCAGTGGATATTTCTTGTGAGTGAGTTTTACCGTTCTTGTGACTTAAGTTCTTGTATTGATTTGTTCGTCGCACTTTGCATTTCTGTCCTTTGTTGATTTTGTGCTTGTTGTGCCAATGTACGATGTTTCTGTCATGTTCTAGTTGTTATCTCTGTTGGTTGCATTGCATATTTAAATTGGGGATTTCGGACGTATTCCGGGAGATCCCCCATGTACTGCATATTTAAATTGGGGACTACGGACGTATTCTGGGAGATCCCCCTGTACTGCATATTTAAATTGGAGACTACGGATGTATTCTTGGAGATCCCCAATGTACTGCATATTTAAATTGGGGACTACGGACATATTCTGGGAGATCCCCCTAGTACTGCATATTTACTTTGGGGACTACAGACGTATTCTGGGAGATCCCCCATGCACTGCATATTTTATTTTGGGACTACAAACGTATTCCGGGAGATCCCTTGTACTGTATGACTAATTCTGAACTACGGGACGGAATCCCGGTTGATTATCTCGAAGAAATTATATTCGAACGATATTTATTTGAAAAGTGTTGTTGAAAATAATCTACCTTGAAGAAAACTACGTTTGAAAGACTATTATTTTGAAAGGTATGTTTGAAAGACAATTATTGGAACAGTATATTTTAAAAGTGTTTATCTTGAAGGAACTACGTGTAAAGATTTTCTTTCTGCAAAGTATGTGTGTATGTGTATGTGTGTGTGTGTGTGTATATATTATATATATATATTCGGAGGAAGTACCTTTCAAAGGAAGTTTTCTATTTAAAATGATTATATTTTAAAGTTTTCAATACAAACTTGCGGGTGAAAGGTTACATTCGAAGATTTGACCAATTTATTGGAGTTGTTGGCTAAGGCCTGATGTGGAAAAATTATTGCAGTGTTGAGTTACTATTGTTCTTACTGTGTTGTGGTTTTCGTTTTTGGCCCGTACTCCCGTCCATTTTTTTGTGTAATATTATGATGTTCTGCTGCTATTTGCTGTATTTTTCCTTCCGCTTTGTACTTGTTATGTTGTTAATTATTTCGTGTAGTCATTAGATAGATGCATGTTCTGTCATTCATATATTTATGTGTAACGACCCGGTCGGTCGTTTTAATAATTAGCACCCCGATCCCCTATTAATCGCTTCTCCCATGTCTATTTATATTATTGGAACTTGTCGAAGCGTTGAGTGATGAAATCCGGGGTGATTTTGGACACATAGTCCATAAATGCGGAATTTTGCTTTAGAAATCTGGCCGTAGCTAGAGATGTGTGAAGACGGATCCGGAATGGTATTTCGTTGACTCCGTTAGCTCCGTTGGGTGATTTCGGGGTTAGGAGCGTGTTCGGGATGTGTTTTCGAGATCGAAGTGGATTTAGGCTTGAATTGGCGAAAGTTAGAATTTCGGCGATTTCGGCCGATAGGTGAAATTTTGATATCGGACTCGAAATGGAATTTTGAAAATGACAGTAGGTCCGTAATGCCATTTGTGACCTGTGTGCAAAATTTGAGGTCATTCGGATGAGTTTTTATGTGTTTCGGCATCATATGTGGATTCAAAAAATTTCATAAGTTCTTAGTCTTGAATCTTTGCATAATTGATGATTTTGATGTTATGAGATGTGCTTTTAAGGCTCGACCAAGTTTGAACAAGGTATTAGGGTCAGTTGGTATGTTTGGTTAAGGTCCCGGGGGCCTCGGGGTTGTTTCGGATGCCCAACGGGTGAGTTTGGGACTTTGAGAGCAGCTGAACCATTCTGGTTCTGGTGTCTTGCACCTGCGATTGTATTTCCGCAGGTGCGTACACGCAGGTGCGAAGGAGAGTGCACGCAGATGTGGACATAGCTTAGGCTGGCCCGACTCGCAAGCGCGGAAGAGTATCCGCAGGTGCGGAGCCGCACCAGCGACCCAGCCACCGCAGGTGCGACCCCAGGTCGTTTAATGAGTTTCTGCACCTGCGATTGTATTTCCGCAGGTGCGGCACCGTAGGTGCGATCCTAGTGTCACAGGTGCGAAACATCTGGGCTAGTTATACCAAAACTCCGAGGGTTCGAAATTCATAATTTCAAAATCGATTGTGAGCTCGGAACTTGGCGATTTTCAGTGGGATTTGAAGAGGAGAATCATAGGTAACGTTTTCTAACCTTAATCCATTTGTATATCAATAATCTCTATTAATTTCCTCAATCTAATCAATGAAATTGGATGAAAAACCATGAAATTTCCACAAGTAGAAATCTGAGGATTTAGGGAGATGTAGACACCGAATTTTGTTGATTCTTGTTCGAAAGGGTTCAAGACCGAATGGGTGTTCGGGAAATATAAATTTTACCCGATTCCGAGATGTGGGCCCGAGGGACTTTTTGGGCGAATTTCCTAATTTCGCGTATTAGCTTAAAAATAATTAGCTATTTTGTTCCCTTGAAGTGATATTTACACCATGCAATCTATTTGAATAGATTTTGGCCACCCGGAGTCAGATACTCGTGGCAAGAGCGTGGTATTGAGTTGATTAGCGCAATCAAGGTAAGTGGCTTGCCTAATTCTGTGTTGGGAACTTCCCCCCTCATGTATTTTTATACTGATTTTGTTACGTGGACGCCGTGTACGTGAGGTGACGAGTGCGTACGGGTCATTGTTGCTAAAATCCTATTTTTACTTCCATGAAATCACTCATTTTCATCCCTATATTACTATTTCCTATCTTAACTGAGTAGTTAGCTTAGGAGTAAGCATGCCTACCTGTCCTTGCTTGATTTCCTCTTATTTGCTACTAGTTGCACCATGCTTAGGTTGCTTTACTCTATTCTTGCATGTTGTTTTCCTGGACTATTTAATTAAACTGTATCCGACACTCTTCTGCTTTGCATATTTAAATTGGGACTACGGACGGAGATCCGGGAGCTTTCCCCCTGTACTGCATGGCATATTTAAATTGGGACTACGGGCGGAGATCCGGGAGCTTTCCCCCTGTACTGCATAGCATATTTAAATTGGGACTACGGACGGAGATCCGGGAGCTTTCCCCCTGTACTGCATAGCATATTTAAATTGGGACTACGGACTGAGATACGGAAGCTTTCCTCGTGTTGAGATATATGATGTGCTGAGCTGAGGGCTCTCTTTCTGTTATTAATTCTTCCAGTTTCCATTAATCCTTTTTATCATTGCTTATCTTATATTTCACTGTTTTAAATTGTCTATTGACTTATTTTTAAAACTCAGTAGGGCCTCAACCTGACCTCGTCACTACTTGACTAGGGCTAGGCTTGGCACTTACAGAGTACCGAATGTGGAGTACTCACGCCCTTTCCTGCGCATGTTTTCCTCATGTGCAGATCCAGGTACCAGCACCCAGTATCATGGTCTTTCTAGCAGCTGCCAGGAGACCGTGAGGTAATTCTGCCGCGTCCGCAGAATCCCACGAGTCCCCTTCTACTCTAGTATAGGCATAGAAGACTTATGTATTTTTCCACTGTTTCATTGTATAGAGCTACATTTAGTACAGAGGTTGTGACTATAGTGACATTCCGGGTTTTGGGAAGTAAAAGTGTATATGCTGAGCAATTATGTTATATCTACTTGAGTTATTTTTTGTCTTTATTTTATTGATTCTATCATTTTCCGCAAATTTTAGGCTTACCTAGTCATAGAGACTAGGTGGCGTCACGATAGCTTTCGGAGGGAAAAATGGGTCGCGATAAGTTGGTATGAGAGTGTCTAGGTTCATAGGAGTCACAAGTCATAAACCGGTTTATTAGAGTCTCGCGGATCGGTGCGGAGACGTCCGTATCTATCTTCGAGAGGCTATGTAACTGTTAAAAACAATCAAATTCTTTGAAATTCCTTATCGTGCTAGTTACTGTCCTTAAATTCTTAAACTCTATTCTATTCTTGCTTGCAGATGGTTCGTACCCGTACCGCACGTACTAATGACCAGGCACCTAAGCCCCCAGTCAGAGCCACCAGAGTCAGGGGCCGGGGTAGAGGACAAGCATGTGGTGCAGCTCGAGCACCGGCTAGCGCAGAGGCACTCTATCTCAAGTGGGACTACTCCCGATAGCTCCAGCTACATCCCAGGACGGAGGAGGGACACAGACTCCCGCAGCCCGTACTCCTGAGTAGAGGGTTCGTATTGGTCAGGTTCCAGAGTATATTCCTATACACCCAGCAGCTCCAGCTCAGCATGAGACGAGGATAGTTGTTCCTGAGGCAGAGCAGCTCCGACTTGAGAGGTACAAGAAGTACCACCCACCTGAGTTTAGCGGACTAGCTTCGGATGACGCCCTGGGTTTTCTTGAGGGGTGTCATCGCATTCTCCTCACTATGTGTATTGTGGAGACGAGTCGATTTTCTTTCACTGCTTTCCAGCTGAGGGGAGCATCTTATCAGTGGTGGCGTGCTTTGGAGATTAGTAGCCTGGACGAGGCAGCTTCACTTACTTGGGCTCAATTCTCCGAGATATTATTACTTGAGATTGTCCCTCAGAGCTTCAGGGATGCTTGGCGTGCAGAGTTTGAGCAGATACGCCAGGGTACCATGACTGTGTCAGAGTATGCAGTCCGTTTTAGTGATTTGGCTCCCTATGCACCAGCTTTGGTTGTTACTGTCAGAGAGAGGGTTTGACGTTTTATTTAGGGACTCCACCCCAGTATTCGAACCAGCATGGACAGAGAGCTGAAGACCGATATTTCTTACCAGCAGGCCGTGAGTATTGCCCGGAGGATTGAGACTATGTTAGCCCGGGACAGGGAGGAGAGAGAGTCCAAGAGGTTTCAAGAGACTGGTAATTTTTCAGGAGCCCGTGCACCAGTAGCACGCTATGGTAGGGGTTTTGTGAGTTGCCCCGTTCATTCAGCTCTCCCAGCAGCCAGTGGTATTCCAGCTCCTCCTAGACCTCAGGAGCCTTATTATGCACCACCAGTATCTCAGGTGCCTCCTGCTCGAGGTGCTATCACTGGCCAGTCCAGCAGGCCAGTTCAGAGTCAGCAGCAGCTGCCACGTCCTCCGAGGGGTTTCTTTGAGTATGGTGACCCTCATCATATGATCAGAGATTTCCCTAGAGCGAGGAGGGGTGCACCACCTCAGACTTATCAGGGTGCACCCCCTTAGACTTATCAGGCCCCACGTCTTCCACCAGGTCCTCCAGCTATTCTTCCAGCCCCAGCTGCTACCCCACCACCTCAGGCAGCTCGTGGTGGAGGTCGAGGAGGTCGAGGTTGCCCTAGAGGGGGAGGCCAGGCTAGGTACTATGCTCTTCCGACCCGGTCCGAGTCCATTGCTTGAGATTCAATCATTACAGGTATTATTCCCGTTTGTCATAGGGATGCATTGGTATTATTTGACCCAGGTTCTACATATTCACATGTGTCTTCCTATTTTTCTTCACATCTGGGGATATCCCGGGATTCTTTGAGTTCCCCTGTTTATGTCTCTACTCCGGTGGGAGATTCTCTTGTTGTGGACCGCGTATATCGGTCATGTTTGATTGCTATCAGTGGTTTTGAGACCAGAGCTGATTTACTACTACTCAATATGGTAGATTTTGATGTTATATTGGGTATGGATTGGATGTCTCCCTATTATGCTATTCTTGATTGTCACGCCAAGACCATGATGCTGGCTATGCCAGGATTTCCGAGGTTAGAGTGGAGAGGTTCCTTAGAGTATACTCCCCGCCGAGTCATTTATTTTCTTAAGGCTCAGTGGATGGTTGAAAAGGGGTGTGATGCATATTTGGCTTATGTGAGAGATGATAGTGTTGTGACCCCTACAGTTGAGTTAGTTCCAGTTGTCAGGGACTATTCTGCTGTATTTCCAGCTGATCTTCTGGGTATGCCACCCGATAGAGACATTAATTTTGGCATTGACTTGTTGACGGGCACTCAGCCCATTTCCATTCCTCCTTATCGCATGGCTCCTCATGAGTTGGAGTTGAAGGAGCATTTACAGGAGTTGCTTGAAAAGGGATTCATCAGGCCCAGTGTATCACCTTGGGGCGCTCCGGTATTATTGGTGAAGAAAAAGGATGGCTCGATGCGTATGTGTATTGACTACCGGCAGTTGAATAAGGTGACATTGAAGAAATTGTACTCATTGCCTCGCATTGATGATCTATTTGACCAGTTACAGGGTGCTAGGGTATTCTCCAAAATTGATCTGCATTCGAATTATCATCAGTTGAAGATTCGGGAGCCGGATATCCTGAAAACTGCCTTCAGGACCAGATATGGACACTATGAGTTCCTTGTTATGTCATTTGGGCTGACCAATGCCCCAGCAGCCTTCATGCACCTGATGCACAGCATATTTCGTCCTTATCTTGATACTTTCGTCATTGTGTTCATTGATGACATTCTGGTATATTCTCGGTCCCAGGAGGACTATGAGCAGCACTTGAGGACTGTGCTTCAGACATTGAGGGAGAAGAAGTTGTATGCCAAGTTTTCTGAGTGTGATTTTGGCTTGATTCTGTGGCATTCCTAGGCCACGTGGTGTCTTCGGATGGGATCAAGGTAGATCTGAAGAAGGTGGAGGCGGTACAGAGTTGGCCCAGACCGTCCTCAGCTACTGAGATCCGCAGTTTCCTCGGTTTGGCTAGGTATTATCGTTGTTTTGTGGAGGGATTTTCATCCATTTCAGCGCCTATGACCAGACTGACCAAGAAGGGTGCATCTTTTATATGGACTGAGGAGTGTGAGGAGAGCTTTCAAAAGCTCACGACAGCCCTGACTACAGCTCCTGTGTTGGTTTTGCCTAATGGTTCCGGGTCCTATACAGTTTATTGTGATGCTTCCAGGATTGTCTTTGGAGCGGTGATGACGCAGGACGGTAGGGTGATTGTCTACGCGTCCAGACAGTTGAAGGTTCATGAGAAAAACTACCATGTTCATGATTTCGAGTTGGCAGCGATTGTTCACACCCTGAAGATATGGCGTCATTATTTATATGGTGTTCCTTGGGAGATATTCACGGATCACCGGAGTTTGCAGCACATATTCAGGCAGAAGGATCTAAATTTGCACCATCGTAAGTGGTTGGAGTTGCAAAAGGACTATGACATCACTATATTATACCACCCGGGGAAGGCCAATGTGGTGGCCGACGCCTTGAGTTGCCGGGCGGAGAGTTTGGGGAGTTTGGCATACCTTCATGCAGCTGAGAGGCCTCTAGCCTTAGATGTTCAGTCCTTAGCCATTCAGTTCGTGAGATTGGATCTTTCTGAGCCTTTCCGGGTATTAGCTTGTGTGGTTGCTCGATCTTCCCTTCATGACCGTATCAGAGAGCGCCAGTATAATGATCCCCACATTTTGGTTCTTCAAGATAGAGTCCGGCGGGGTGATGCCAGAGATGTGACTATAGGAGATGACGGGGTGATGAGGATGCAGGGCTGTATTTGTGTGCCCAACGTGGATGGGCTTCGGGAGTTGATTCTTGAGGAGGCCCATAGTTCGCGGTATTCCATCCATCCGGGTACCGCGAAGATGTACCAGGATCTGAGACAGCACTATTGGTGGCGAAGGATGAAGAAGGATATAGTGGAGTTTGTAGCCAAGTGTCTCAACTGTCAGCAAGTCAAATGTGAGCATCAGAGACCGGGAGGGTTACTTCAGCAGATTGAGCTTCCAAAGTGGAAGTGGGAGTGGATCACCATGGACTTTATGGTTGGACTTCCTCGGACTTTGAGGAAGCATGATGCTATTTGGGTGATTGTGGATCGGCTGACCAAATCAACCCATTTCATTCCAGTGCTAACTACATATTCATCTGAGAGGTTGGCTGAGATTTATATCAGAGATATTGTTCGCCTCCACAGTATTCCAATATCTATCATTTCAGACAGAGGTACACAGTTCACTTCACAGTTCTGGAGAGCCGTTCAGCAGGAGTTAGGCACCAGGGTAGAGTTGAGTACAGCTTTTTACCCTCAGACAGACGGGCAGTTCGAGCGCATGATTCAGATTCTCGAGGATATGCTTCGTGCCTGTGTGATTGATTTTTGAGGGTCATGGGATCGATACTTACCCCTTGAAGATTTTTCTTATAACAACAGCTACCAGTCCAGCATTCAGATGGCGTCGTATGAGGCTTTTTATGGTAGGCGGTGCAGGTCTCCTGTGGGATGGTTTGAGCCGGACGAGGCCCGATTGTTGGGTACAAACTTGGTTCAGGATCCCCTGGACAAGGTGAAGGTGATTCAGGAGAGACTTCGCATAGCTCAGTCCAGGCAGAAGAGCTATGTGGACCAGAAGGTTCGTGACTTGGCATTTATGGCTGGTGATCGGGTTTTGCTTCGGGTATCTCCTATGAAGGGCGTCATGAGGTTTGGGAAGAAAGGCAAGCTGAGTCCGAGATTTATTGGCCCTTTTGAGGTGTTGCGACATGTTGGGGAGGTTGCTTATGAGCTAGCCCTGCCTCCCAACCTAGCAGGGGTTCATTCCGTATTCCACGTCTCCATGCTCCGGAAGTATCACGGTGACCCGGCTCATGTCTTGGATTTCAACTCAGTCTAGTTGGACAAGGATCTATCATATGTTGAGGAACCTGTGGCTATATTGGACAGGCAGGTCAGAAAGCTCAGATCGAAGAATATTGCCTCAGTTAAGGTTCAGTGGAGGGGTCAGCCAGTCGAGGAGGCGACTTGGGAGACCGAACAGGATATGCGGAGTCAGTACCCTTATATTTTCACAACTTCAGGTATGTTTCTATACTTATTCGAGGACGAACGATTTTCTTAAGGGGGGATGTAATGACCCGGTCGGTTGTTTTAAGAATTAGCACCCCGATCCCCTATTAACCGCTTCTCCCATGTCTATTTATGTTATTAGAACTAGTCGGAGCATTGAGTGATGAAATCCGGGGTGATTTTGGACACACAGTCCATAAATGTGGAATTTAGCTTTAGGAATCTGGCCGTAGCTAGAGATGTGTGAAGACGGATCGGGAATGGAGTTCTGCCAACTCTGTTAGCTCCGTTGGGTGATTTTGGGGTTAGGAGCGTGTTCGAGATATGTTTTCGAGATCGGTTGGCTTGAATTGGCGAAAGTTAGAATTTCGGCGATTTCGGGCAATAGGTGAAATTTTGATATAAGAATCAGAATGGAATTCCAAAAGCGGCAGCAGGTCCGTAATATCATTTGTGTCCTATGTGCAAACTTTGAGGTCATTCAGATGATTTTTGACGTGTTTCGGCATCGGATGTGGATTCTAGAAATTAGATAAGTTCTTAGGCTTGAATATATACATAATTGATGATTTTGATGTTATGAGATGTGTTTTTAAGGCTCGACCAAGTTTGAACAAGGTATTAGGGTCAGTTGGTAGGTTTGGTTGAGGTCACGGGGGCCTCGACGTTGTTTCGGATGCCCAACGGGTTAGTTTAGGACATTGAGAGCAGCTGAACTATTCTGGTTCTGGTGTCTCGCACCTGCAATGGTATTTACGCAGGTGCGGACATGCAGGTGTGAAGGGGAGTGCACGCAGGTGCAGACGTAGCTTAGGCTGGCCCGACTCGCAGGCGGGGAAGAGTATCCATAGGTGCGGAGCCGCACCTGCGACCTAGCCACCGCAGGTGCGACCCCAGGTCGTTTAATGAGTTTCTGCACCTGCGATTGTATTTCCGCAAGTGTGGCACCGCAGGTGCGATCCCAGTGTCGCAGGTACGAAACATCTGGGCTGGTTATACCAAAAATCTGAGGGTTTGAAATTCATAATTCCAAAATCGATTCTGAGCTCGGAACTTGGCGATTTTCAGTGGGATTTGAAGAGGAGAATCATAGGTAACGTTTTCTAACCTTAATCCATTTGTATATCAATAATCTTTATCAATTTCCTCAATCTAATCAATGAAATTTGATGAAAAGCCATGAAATTGGGATGAAATTTCCCCAAGTAGAAATCTGAGGATTTAGGGAGATTTAGACGTCGGATATTGTTGATTCTTGTTTGAGTGGGTTCATGAGCGAATGGGTGTTCGGGAAATATAAATTTTACTCGATTCCGGGACGTGGGCCCGGGGGACTTTTTGGGCGAATTTCCTAATTTCGCGTATTAGCTTAAAAATAATTAGCTATTTTGTTCCCTTGAAGTGATATTTACACCATGCAATCGATTTGAATAGATTTTGTCCAACCGGAGTCAGATACTCGTGGCAAGAGCGTGGTATTGAGTTGATTAGCGCAGTCAAGGTAAGTGGCTTGCCTAATTATGTGTTGGGGACTTCCCCCACCTTAGGTATTTTTATACTGATTTTGTTACGTGGACGTCGTGTACGTGAGGTGACGAGTGCGTACACGGGTCATTGTTGCTAAAATCCTATTTTTTTCTTCCATGAAATCACTCATATTCATCCCTATATTACTGTTTCCTATCTTAACTGAGTAGTTAGCTTAAGAGTACGCATGCCTACCTGTCATTACTTGATTTTCTCTTATTTGCTACTAGTTGCACCATGCTTAGGTAGCTTTACTCTATTCTTGACTTTTGTTTTCCCGGACTGTTTAATTAAACTGTATCCGACATACTTCTGCTTTGCATATTTAAATTGGGACTACGGACCGATATTCGGGAGCTTTCCCTCTGCTGCATTTCATATTTAAATTGGGACTACGGACCGAGATCCGGGAGCTTTCCCCTTGTACTGAAATGCATATTTAAATTGGGACTACGGACGGAGATCCGGGAGCTTTCCCCTGTACTGCATAGAATATTTAAATTGGGACTACGGACTGAGATCCGGGATCTTTCCCCGTGTACTGCATTGCACATTTACTGTTGAGATATATGTTGTGCTGAGTCGAGGGCTCTCTTTCTATTATTAATTCTTCCAGTTTCCATTAATCATGGTTATCATTGCTTATCTATATTTCACTGTTTTAAATTGTATATTGACTTGTTTTTAAAACTCAGTAGGGACTCAACCTGAACTCGTCACTACTTGACTGGGGTTAGGCTTGGCACTTACGGAGTACCGAATATGGAGTACTCACGCCCTTTCCTGTGCATGTTTTCCCCATGTGCGGATCCAGGTAACAGCACCCAGTATCGTGGCTAGGAGTCGTTCTAGTAGCTGCCAGGAGACCGCGAGGTAATTCTACCGCGTCCGCAGAATCCCACGAGTCCCCTTCTACTCTAGTATAGGCATAGAATTTATGTATTTTTCCGCTGTTTCATTTTATAGAGCTATATTTGGTACAGAGCTTGTGACTATAGTGACATTCCGGGTTTTGGGAAGTGAAAGTTTATATGCTGAGAAACTATGTTATATCTACTTGAGTTCTTTTTTGTCTTTATTTTATTGATTCTATCATTTTTCGCAAATTTTAGGCTTACCTAGTCATAGAGACTAGGTGCCGTTACGATACCTTTCGAAGGGCAAAATGGGTCGTGACATTATGCATGTTTAGTTTATCGGACCAGTGGGTGTCTTGACTAGTCCTTGTCATTAATCCTCCGAGGTTAGTCTTGATACTTACTGGGTGCCACTATGGCGTGCTCATACTACTCTTTTGCGCATCTTGCGCAGATTCCAAGTTTTGCATAGTCGGCCGATTGATTGTTAGCAGCGCGGTTGCTGTTGTGGAGACTCAAGGTAAAACTTCTTCAGCGTTCGTGGTTTCAGAGTCACCGTCTTATATTTTTGTTCATACACTGTTGCATTTATTTCCGAATAGTGGTAATTAGAAATTTTAGTGTAAATTCTTTAAAGCTTATGACTTGTACTCGCCGGGCTTGGGAAGGTGAAATGTATAGAGAATTATTTCAAAAAGCATTTAAAAGTTTTGATATTATGATTTATGTTTATTTAGTATTAGGCTTACCTCGTCCTTAAGACTAGGTGTCGTCACGATACCCAACGGAGGAAAATTTGGGTCGTGACACCATGAGCAGCAGATCGGAAGATAGCTTAAGCCTACATAAAGGCTAATCAGAAGGAAGAAGAAACTAAAGAGTTACATCTACGAAGTGAAATCAGGAATCCGATTGTTGGACCCAGAAATTATAGAAATCTTGATTGAGAATATTGTAGAATTACGTACAAGGGAGATATTACAACAATCATATCTTATAACGGCTCGACGATAAAGCTAGTTAGAAGAAGTACCAGCCTCATAAGGAGTCAGTATGGAGCTCCCACCAGATTGTATAGGCACCGAAGGTGCAAGTATTATAATAGAACTTCAAATTATGGACGTGAATTATACCTACGTGAAAGGGAGGTCATGAAAGAGATGAAAGATACGATGTGATATGTTAAGGTAAGTAAGGTAAAGGTGAACAACATACAAGATACTCAAGGGCAGAAGATCGTGAATAGTCCATGCTTCGAATAGAAGGCTAGAACCACTAGGATTCAATATCCAGGAATGATAACAGTGTCGTCAGTGGCATACCTTCTAGCCTATGGTTTCTAAGTACCGACAGGTCTAATTAGAGAGTAAAAGAAGAGTTATAGACGATGTGATGTCTCGATGTTCCAGAAGAGCATAAGGGAATCGATCGCAAGTTGAAGTATGATAGAACGACAATGTTTTAGAAAGTCAAGAGTAGGGATAAAAAGAAGGCAAGTAAGAAGGTGACGAAAATGGATAAGTCCTCGGAAATAAGCCCGTGAAAACAAAGGAGCTGATGGTTTCTTTAAGCTATTGAAAGCTCAGCATAGCCTAAACGAGCTCAAAAAGAGTCTAAGACTAATATCATTTAGAAGAGATGGAATGCTGTCTTATTAATAGAATGAGGGTGTAATTATTGAAGACAAAGGATGACGTTTGGGCCTTCGATTGAGTAATGATCTGACGAAGAAAAAAAAGGGATTTTATGAATTGGACGGGATTAAAATACCCACACAAAGTGAATCACATTGGGATGCTGTGAGATGCGGTTATGAAAGCAGGGTATCGCCCCAGGTGGATCAATCTAATCATTTCAGATGTTCCCCGATAAAACGTGAATCCTAGCGGCAATATTACATAAAAGGTTAAGTTATCAGGGGTGGATTGTGGATCAAAATTGAGGTGAATCAACAATGAATGGATAAGAGTTACAAAGTATGAGAGGATATTAGCCCGTCATTCTTAAGATGAACATTAATGTGGAAGCATTAAAGGACATAGATTTATACATATGGGATAAGCAATGAAGGTAACTTGGGATTTGGTAGAAGACCTCAGAAACGAGAAACCAAGGTAATAGTTATGGTATAGTATGGCCTACGTAGATGCAGTAAAGTCATACGAATGGATAACCAGGTCTATAAAATAAGATATAGCAATATTCGTAAGTTCGACAAAATACCAAGCAAAGAACTTTAAGATTGGCTAAAACCTAGAGGAAAAAGGAGAAGAGAGTCGCATAGGCACACTTACAAGGTCAGTATCGTAGAAGCTGCATGATGGAAGGTAAAACCAGTTACGAGATTGGAAGGAATTCGATAACAAGTCATGGAGTGGGAAAGAGGCCTAAAGGGGGGAATGCCCTGGCCTTTGGACTTATTCACAGAATAGTTGCCTAGATGGCAAGCGGACAACTAAAGTATCCACAAGAGTTATGGGATATGAGAATGATAAGCGCATCAGTCAATATTCGAGGACGAATGTTCCAAATGAGGGAATGATGTTACACCCCATATTTTTGTACATGAAAATACGGCATAAATAAATTAATTAATTAATGAGAGTTCGGAAGTGAAATGTCATGTCCCGTATTTTTGAGCGCTAAAGTTTTATCATAAGTTAATCGACGTGACTTGGGGAACGAGATTTATTTGGAATTATAAGTATCACGCTATTTCAAACAAGGAATGAGTAAATTGGTGAAGGTGAGAGGGGAAGCAAGTCAAAGAAAATAAATTTTCGTCCAAGTGTGGCATGTTGGGATAAAATTCTGACCGAGCTAAAATACCTGATATTTATGGACTAGTACCATGCAAGGTACCATATGACCACGGTAGTATAATGTATAAAGTATATTAAAAATGAGTAGTATTTTTTTGGTAATTTGAGATAATTCTTAATTATATGAGTAATTAGTTAATTACCGGATTATGAAATATTACCTAATTAACTAATAAGTGAATAAAAATTAATAATTTATCCTCCCAAAAGAAACGTGGCAGCTAGCCACCCTATAAGCAAATGACTAGGGTCATACGTCTCTAGGTGTCAAAATAAGACTTAGCCACTTTTATAAAAACTTTTGACAAGGCTTCATTTCCATGTGTTGAATTTAAAAAACAAAAATCAAAACATGATTCATTCCAACAATTAGCACTTAGGATTGAGTAAATTGTTAAGAGATTCTCCAAAAGCAGAATGTGCAATTCATGCAAAAATCTTCACTTCCAAACTAGATAAGTAGATATCTATAGGTATAAAGGCTTGTAAATATTGCCTGAAGCCACCTATTCTTTCAGAAAATTTCAGTGCAATTGTTATGTATTATTCATAAAAGTATAACAATCTACAGAGACATCAAAAAGGTTATACACCAATAGGATCTTTAGTATGCATTGTATTTAGGAATTTTGGACGAATGTTTTGCAATTAAATCCTCCTACAAGGTTCCAGCGAGAATTTTAAGAATCGTAGCAATATAAACTTTTGCGGGTCTAAAGGAGTATGGTGCTATCTTTTTCAAGAACACTATACGGATTTTTCCCTACTCCAGGTATGTTAAGGCTATCCACTTTTTCGTTTTGGCATGATCCAAATTATGCAGGGAAAAAAAACAAACGCACGATTTTCATAAATTACTTTATTCATAGAAATATTAGGGGTGTCTATATTCTTGATTCCCCATGTAAATTATTATTATCTTCTGTTCATGGGTCCGAGAAAAATATGTATTTGATAATGTTTGTCCGAAAGGCATATTAATTTTTATGGAATTCCGAGGAAATCATTAACGTATTTCTTATGCATTTCATGCATTTATACATATACTTGACCCATGACCAGATGGCGTTACGTGTACGTGTACGTGTACGTGTACGTGTACGTGTACGTGTACGTGTACGTGTACGTGTACGTGTACGTGTACGTGTACGTGTACGTGTACGTGTACGTGTACGTGTACGTGTACGTGTACGTGTACGTGTACGTGTACGTGTACGTGTACGTGTACGTGTACGTGTACGTGTACGTGTACGTGTACGTGTACGTGTACGTGTACGTGTACGTGTACGTGTACGTGTACGTGTACGTGTACGTGTACGTGTACGTGTACGTGTACGTGTACGTGTACGTGTACGTGTACGTGTACGTGTACGTGTACGTGTACGTGTACGTGTACGTGTACGTGTACGTGTACGTGAGAATGGTTATGGCGTTATATACGCACCACCACCTGATCAGCTGGTATACGTTGATGATTTACCCACAGTGGCCGAGATGTTATGATGGGATGCCCTCAGAGGCCTGATGATGTTATGAGATATATACCTATGCACGACATAACATTCGTACGGCTGGAATGGGATATAGTAAGTGTGTCACGAGTGCTCCCTTCATATGTATGACATTATACGTATTTCATGATTTACAGAATTATCCAGACTTACAAGCTGAGTCAATTACTCTATAATTCTTTCATGCATGTGATGTACTTATTCATGTGCCTTACATACTCAGTACATTATTCGTACTAATGTCCCTTTTGTCGGGGATGTTGCGTTTCATGACTGCAGGTCTCGATAGACAGCTCGAGAGCCCTCCAAGTAGGCTATCAACTCAGTGGAAGATGTTGGTGCACTCCATTTGCTTCGGAGTTGCTCGTTTGGTTAGTATGATTTAGATGTGTATTGTATTATAGCGGGACTCTGTCCCGACCTTTATGAAAATTATGTATTCTTAGAGACTTGTAGATAGATGTCATGTACGTAAAACACTGCATGGCCTTGTTGGCCTATGTTCAGTATGCGAGTGGATATTAGGTCTTATAGGCCCGTATGTCTTATGTATAATTTGGTATTTCACGTTGTATTCTACTTATCTCACGGAAGCCTTCCGGCTAAGTTATCTATGATAGTATGATACGTTATGTTGGTACTCGATTAAGTAAGGTACCAAGTTCCCGTCGCGGCCCATTAGTTTGGGTCGTGACAAGGGTAAGCCAATCCAAGAGGCTCTTGAGAATGTGCCCAAGGGAGTAGACAAGAAACAATGGGAGTGGTTGGTAAAGGAACATTTTTCTACAGAAAATTTTCTGACATAATACCTAATTATGTAATTTTATTTTATACAATGATCTTTTAATTGATAATTTATTCATAGCATTTGAATTTAATGTTGTTACTCAAATATAGGTGAGAAGTAATAGGAATGCAGCAAATAGAACTAAGTTAAAGATGCTTCATCATATTGGTAGCAAGCCAATTAGAGAGATTATTTATCAAAAGGTTCTATCATCGAATCTATTTTTCCTTAATATTGACGAGACTTTATTTGACATATTTACTTTTATATAAAGGGCGGAAAAGATGCAAATCACCAGATTTGGCAACTATTTTCTTCGAGACTCGCAAGAAGAATAACACACTTGTCGATCCTGAAACAATCGAGAAACATGTGTGTTTGGTTAATTGAACATGTTCTTTACTTTTAGTTAGTCGTAATGGGATCTGACAAAAAAATTTCTATATACTTTGTAGGCTTAAATCCAGGAATTGGTACAGTCTGAACTGTCACTTCTTAACATAGAGATTGTAGAAAAATATTTTGGACCTCAAAGTCGTAGTCATGTATTTGGCTTTAGGGGTGGATTAAAGGCGTAAGATTTGAGAGGTGGAACTTCCTCAAAAACTGAATTATTGGCTAAGCTACGTTCAACTGAAAATGAAAACCAGTCTTTGAAGGATCGTCTCTCTAACTTCGAAAATGAGATGAGAGAACTGAGGCAATTAAAAGATTAGTATTAGCGCAAAAAACTAATTTCCAACCTCCAGTTCAGGAGAATGACTATTCGGATCCTTGATGATACCAAGTGAGTAACAACTTACCTGAAACCTCAATTTATTTTGTTGATTTAAGTGTATATTATTATATATTATTTGCGGAATTTATTCTTCTGTTGATCACGAATTTGTTGGTTGTGCATAGTAATCGTATTACTGGTTTCTTAATGTTCGCTAGTGCTTGAATTTCGATAAACCCTACTGGAGTTTGATAACTCATACTGAAGTTCGATAACCCATACTGGTTGTTCAAAGTGAACTTTCTTGTTTAATATTGGATGAACTCAAAATAGGCAATAAAGTCTGCTACTGTAATAACATTCAGTTATTTTCATGCAAGATGATTCTTAAATTGCCAATTAACAATCAAGAGAATAACCAGAAGATACACAAGTTGTGATTTTCCAGACTTCAGCTTACTATCAAAACATAAACATCAAGAACAAAAGTAAATGCCGACGAATATCCAAGTATATGAATATACATTCTAGGTTCTCTTCTCATAAGCAAGGATAGGAACAGGTGAATGGTAGTTCATCATCTACTATTGTTTTTTTTTTTTGTTTTTTGACATCTTTTAGTCATTCTCTAAGCTAGATCTACGTTTGGTCTATTTCTAGAGAGGTCTCTATCACCTAAACTATGCAGTTCCATACCTACCAAACTTACTATTCTTTTCGTCAATTCCCATGCCTACAGTAATACCATTCCATCTACACTGTTATATATAGTTTTTCTAACTGAAATTTCTTATTTCTTCTACAGGTTTTGGATATTTAAGTTTACTAGAAGCAGATTGTTGACGACATATAGAATAACCATCATTTTAGTGGGAATTCCAGGAAAATTTTACATTACAATCGAGGGATATTAGTGATATATAGTTTTTTGCTAAATGTTTATGAACACAATATTTTGACTAACTTACATCATTGATGTACGGTGCAACTAACTGATGTTGATCATTTTTGGTATTATTTTATGAAAGCAACATCATCTATATATTATATCCCCGATTTTCTAGTTGCAAACTGAATGTGATTTAAGGACTTGTGACTTGTTTCTTTAGGGACTAGATTGTTAGTCCTTAAATCCTTTTTAGTAGTAGAAAATTTGGTTGTTAAATATGTAGCTTTGTAGTGTTGACCTATTCAACGTAGGGACCAGCTTTAAACTTCTCTGAAAAGATATAACGGTCAGCTTCTAACTGGTCGTGAAACATTTTAACTACCATATTTAAGCTAGTCGCGAAAATATATTAAGGACCAGTAATTTAGTCCCTAAAATATGACAATAGGCACCAGAAACATGGTCCTTAAAAATCATTTAAGGGCTAGTTTTAAACTGGACCAGAAACAATTTTAGCGGCCAGCACCCTATCTCGTCCTTAATGACCTTTAGCGACGAAAGCTATAAGGACCTGATTAGCTGGTCGCTATTGACTATTTGGAACTAATTCCTTACTTTTAGGGACCATTTTTCCCTTCACTATTGAGCATTTTTCTTGTAGTGTATGAGACATGTATTAGACATGCGGGCGGTGAAGTTGGGATCAGATATAGTGACTCGTGTGTTCTATGGATTTAGAGACTGAAGTTCTCAGAAGCAAATTGTTTCATGGTTATAGACTGTTAAAATATGGCAAAAGCTAGCCATATGATGGTATGCGTTATGGTTAGATCACCGTGGATTTTAGGAAGGTTAATTATCTATTTGTGGATAACTTGAGTTAATTTAGGGCCATTGATAGTGTAAGGACCCATAAAATTCTTAACCAAAAATGATGCCCAGTTAGATTCCCACGTTTTTGTTGTTGTAGGAATTCTTCACGGCGAGCTTGCTCAGACGGTTTGGACTTTTTGGATTGAACAGTACTCTACGGACTTAGAGGAAAAATTTCGCAAAAGAGTGCAAATTTGCGGTCCATTATGCGGTCGCATAACTGCTCTGCGGATCGCATAATGGCCGCAGAGTGAATTAGAGGGCTGACCAAGTTGAGGATAAATATGCATCCAAATATGTGATCACATAATCGATATGCGGGCTGCATATTTGTCACATAATTGTTTTGGGGTTTTGCGGAGGGAGCTATGTGCCGCATTATTCGACTGCATAACTATTATGCGGTGTATTATGCGACCGCATAACTGTTATGCAGGCTACATAATGGCTGCATAGTCGATCAGTGGTCCATCCGGCTGAGGCCAGTTCTGCGGCAGGTTTGCGGGCCGCATTTTCATTATGCGGCCGCATATGTGTCGGGGCACCCCATTTTCTTATTTTTTTAACCCGACCCTAGACCAATATAATACGCCTTTATCACCATTTTAAACCATTTTTCCTGGTATTCTAGAGTGAGAAAAGAGTGGGTTCTAGAGAGAAGGTCCAAATTTCATCAAATTAATCCTCAATCATCACTCAAGGCTTGGGAATAATCAAATAGAGTACTAATTTCTTCACTCTAAGAGGTAAGTTTCTACCACACCAGCTTTTAATTTCATGTTATAGCTAAAATGTCCCATTGTTAGTTTAGTTCATGGGAATAAGTATAGGGGCCTTGCATGCATGAGATTCTAAACTAGGTGAAGAAAAGTATAAGCAAAGATAGGAAGAAATGGGAAATGGGACCATAGCAAATTCATAATTCTATGTGTAATGCTCAAATGAGTTGCGCCTTTGATAAAATTTCTAATTAAGATTTGATTGTGCTATTTTTTTAAATAGATTGAAAGAGCTAAAGGATTCCTGAAATTTTCGTAGGAATTAGGGATAAGACCCAGTCGAGGTGTGTATGGATAACTCTAATATTCATAGAATCAACTCGTTAGTTTTTGAATATTTGGTACGAGTCCCTTACTTGATCATACTTGAGTTGGTTTTTTTGTGGATAACTCTAATCTTCATAGAATCAACTCGTTAGTTTCTGAATATTTGGTATGAGTCCCTTACTTGATCATACTTGAGTTGGGTTTTTTGATGTGTTGGGTCGAAATATTTATGTTCCCTAACTGTTCTAGATGTCTACCATATCACCAAGCTACTTGAAAATATGAATTATGATTCTTCATGCTCATTCTATTATGTGTGCACATTGTTATATGTTGGTTCTTATTGATATAGAAGATAATGTTATTGAACGAATGAAAGGGAAGCGGACCCGAATTGTAAAATGCGTCCACGTGCCAAGAAACTATGTAATGAATGATGGAAAGAAAATATGAACTGAGTAATTAATTGATACGGTTATGTCCCAAGTGAGATGGCTTAGCCGATCGAGCCGATATCGGATGCCATGATGTACACATGGTGGCATTTACATCAGAAATATGGATATAAATTATGATGTTGGTTATGTCTCACCTTGGATGGCCTAGCTGGTCGGGCTGAGACTGGACTCCGTGTAAAAGGATACGGTGACATTATAAATTATGGCACTTGGCATTAAAAGAATATTAACCGTAATGATGGAGAGATGTAATAAGAAACTATGAGACTCCTACTTATGTTCCTCTGTATTTCTGTGCAGCATTATTTGATTTCTATGATTGCCCTTTTTACTTGTTTACTGTTTACTCTACTTAGAGTAGAGTTTGTTCGTGCATACTAGTATTATTCAATGGTACTAACGTCCCTTTTATTGGGGGGCGCTACATATTTTAATGTATGTAGGTGGCTCTGTAGTTGGTAGCGCTGATCGCAAGTAGCAGTGCCATATCATTCTCCCCACAGCAGTTCGGTGAGCCCCAATTCTTCCCGGGTCATTTATAGAATATGCCACTCTCCTTTTTACTTATGTTGTCACATTTTGAGGTATAGCCGAGGCCTTGTTCACCGGCAATGATCACATTTGTCTTTTGTATCTTTAGAGGCTCTGTAGACACTTATGTGGGTCATGTATGCTTGTTGGGTGGTCTTTGAATTAATTGGTAATTGTAACTCCCTCCCACTAAAATTGTAAATTGTATGTATATTTTGGAAGGCTTAACTATGAAAACCTGTATGTAAGAAAGAATGGATTAATATCATATCTCTATGTTCACAATTGACCTCCTTCTAGTTTCACAAACAACGTTTCGATCCCTTTTTGGTTTATGAATGAGTCGGGTAGGAAAGGCTCAACAGGCTTGCTCGGTCGGGTTCACTCGGTTGAGCACCGGTTGCGCTCCCCGAGGTTGGGGCATGACAAACTTGGTATCAAAGCCTAAGGTTTTAAAGTGTCATATCGGAGCCGTGTCTAGTAGAGCCCTTCTTATCGGAGTGTTGTCGACCACATCTATAATTAGGGGGCTACTTGTACATTTTAGGAATCATACCCTTCATTGTTATTCTATATCGTGTGGTAGAGCTGTATGTGAGGTTTTTTTCCTCTAACTCGTACATTGTTCTAATTTTCAGTAAATTGCACGTAAGAAGAAAGTGCGATTTTGCCAAGAGACCAATGCCACTCCAGGAGTGGCCATTGATTTCCAACTTGATGATGTGGGTGAGGATAATCCCCCGACTATGTCACTTCCTGACCCTTCCACTCCAGACCAAACCACACCAATTCCTACACTTGCAGAGGATGCTACAATCCCTCACATCGATAATCCTATTCCACCCTAGCCCCAGCTCTTAGTTCCGGTGTTTCTGATGGGGACCTTAGGGAAGCTATTCAAATGTTGACTCAGTTAGTGGCTTCTCAGACCCAGGGGTCAAATGTCGTCCCCACTTCTCCTAGCTTGCAGGGGGATTCTTCTGGTTCTGGGGTAAACAAATTTCTTCACCTTGTCCCTCCAGTGTTTACAGGTGCAAATCCCAAAGAAGATACCCAGGATTTTATTGATGAGATGCATAAGACTCTCCAAGTCATGCATGTTACTAAGACAGAGGGAGTAGAGTTGGCTGCCTATCGTCTGAAAGGGGTGGCATATTCCTGGTTTGAGATGTGGGAGGATTCTCGTGAAGAGGGGAGCCCTCCGGGGAGGTGGAGGGAGTTTGCGGATGCTTTTATAGATCATTTTTTGCCAGCTGAGATGAGGGCAGCCCGTGCTGTGGAATTTCAGACCCTTAAACAGGGCAGTAAGAGTGTATGAGAGTATCACATGGAGTTTGTGCGCTTGTCAAAGTATGCTACTCACATGATGCTGACCATGGAAGGTAGAGTTTCTCGATTTGTGCAAGGCCTTAGTCCTATGGTTATTAATGAAGCTGCCACAGCTGCTCTAAATTCTGACATGAACTATAGAAAGATGGTGGTTTTTACCTAGGCTACAGAGGCTCGGAAGTTAAAGCATAAGATGGAACGAGAAGGTAGTGGCAGGGCCCGGTCAGCGGGCAACCTTGGGGGTTCATCCGGAGGTGGGAGATCAAATTTTCGCGGAGGATCATCAGGGTCGTCCCAGTTTTATGCCTAGTCTTCAGCTAGTGCCCCACCATCCGGGCATGTTCAGCAGCAGGGGAGTCACTTTAGGCCCAGCCAGGGCAGCAGGGGGTCCCACCATCAGAGCTGATCATGAGGGAGATTCCAGTAGCAGCCGAGGTCTCCAATGTCTCTATGCCCTTAGAGTGGGAGAGTTCATTCGGGGCTCTGTTATATGGACATGCCAGTGTGTTACGGATGTGGGATGAGAGTTCATATTCAACGAGAGTGTCGTGTATCCCGCCAGCGTACAGACAGGGGCGCAACTCAGTCATCCGATCCTTCAGTTGCCACATCTTCAGCACACCCTCCAGCTCGAGGCTCTCCAGCACCAGCAGGGCGTGGTGCAGCTAGGGGTGGTTCTCATAGCTCAGGGGGACCCAGTCGGTTCTATGCTATGAGTGGCCGACAGAGTGCAGAGGCTTCTCCAGATGTCGTCACAGGTATATTCACTGTTCAATCTCATTATGTGTATACCCTTATTGATCCCGGATCTTCTTTATCCTATGTTACTCCTTATGTTGCTACAAGCTTTGGGATAGAACCAGAACAGCTTCAAACCATTTTTTTTATCTACTCCAATTAGCGAGTCTATTACGGCCATAGTGTTGTCACGGTGCGTGGTCAGGATACCATGGCCGATCTTATTTAATTGGGGATGATTGACTTTGATGTTATAATGGGAATGGATTGACTTTATTCATGCTTTGCCAAACTCGACTACCAAACCAAAATTATGAGGCTTGAGTTTCCTAACGAGCCAGCTGTTGAGTGGGAAAGGAATAATGTTATGCCGAGAGGTAGGTTTATTTCATACCTTAAGGCCAGAAAGATGATAAGGAAGGTGTGTATTTATCATTTGGTCCGAGTTGCGGACACCACCGTTGAGGTTCCTGCTCTTGAATCTACTCAAATTGTGAATGAGTTCCCTGATGTCTTTTCAGATGAGCTCCCTGGGGTCCCTCCAGACAGGGAAATTGATTTCGGGATCGATGTAATGCCAGGCATACAACCGATATCCATACCACCCAATAAAATGGCGCTGGTGGAATTAAAGGAGCTAAATGAGCAACTGAAAGATTTTCTAGATAAGGGTTTCATCCGACCAAGTGTGTCGCCTTGGGGTGCACCAGTTCTCTTTGTCATGAAGAAAGATGGATCGCTCCGGATGTGTACTGACTACCGATAAGTCAAAAAAGTCACAATAAAAAATAAATACTTGTTGCCTCGAATAGATGATTTATTTGACCAATTGCAATGTGCTAAGTTCTTCTCAAAAATTGATTTGCGGTCCATGTATCATCAATTGAAGATAAAGGAGAAGGATATTCCTAAAGCAACTTTCAGAACCCGATATGGGCACTTTCAATTCTTGGTAATGTCCTTTGGGCTAACAAATGCCCCAGCAGCTTTCATGGACCTTATGAATCGAGTCTTCAAGCCATTTCTTGACTCCTTCATGATAGTTTTCATTGACGGCATCCTTTTATATTCACGAAGTCGAGAAGATCACACTAATCACCTCAGGGCAGTTCTGTAGACTCTTCATTAGCACCAATTGTATGCAAAGTTCTTGAAATGTGGATTTTGGCTTGAATTTGTTACCTTTTTGGGTCATGTTGTCTCCAAAGAACGGATTAAGGTCTATCCTCATAAGATCGCAGCAGTAAAGGATTGGCCTAGACCTACAACCCCGACAGAAATTCACAGTTTCTTAGGTTTGGCCAGATATTATAGGAGGTTTGTGGAAGGATTCTCTACTCTTGCCTCCCCATTGACTAAACTGACTCAGAAAGAGGTCAAGTTCCAGTGGTCTGATGCTTGTGAAGGGACAGAATTAAATCAAGACTGACTTCGGCGCCGGCGTTGACCCTACCAGAGGGCACAGAGGGGTTTGTGGTATATTACAATGCTTCACGGGTCGGTCTTGAGTGTGTGTTGATGCAACATGGAAAGGTTATAGCATATGCTTCAAGGCAGCTTAAGAATCATGAAAATAACTATCCAACTCATGATTTGGAGCTTGCGGCAGTTGTTTTTGCATTAAAAATTTGGCAGCATTATCTGTACAGATTCCACGTGGATGTATTCACATACCACAAGAGTCTTCAATATATTTTCAAATAGAAGGAATTAATCTTGAGTCAAAGAAGGTGGCTTGAGTTGCTCAAAGACTATGACATTGACATTTTGTACCATTCGGGGAAGGCTAATGTGGTGGAGGATTCTCTTAGTCGAAAATATGTGGGTAGTTTGGCTCACTTGGAAGCATGTCGAAGACCCTTGGCTCGGGATGTTCACCAGTTGGCACGTTTGGGTATTTGTCTTGCGGACTCTAACAAGGGAGGAGTCACGGTGCAGAATAGGGCAGAATCATCGCTGGTGGCGGAAGTCAAGGAAAATCAATACAATGATCCAATGTTGTTGCAACTGAAAGAAGGGATTTATAAGCAAAATACTACAACTTTTTCTATCAGCATGGATCACGGTACCTTACAGTGTCAAGGGTGACTATGTTCCAGATGTGGATGCCCTTCGGGAAAGGATCATGGCAGAAGCTCACAATTCTAGATATTTCGTGCACCTAGGTTCTACAAAAATGTATCATGACCTAAAAGATGTTTATTGGTGGAATGACATGAAAAGGGGTGTGGCGGACTTTGTGGCAAAATATCCAAACTATCAATAAGTGAAGGCCAAGCATCAAAGGCCCGGTGGGTACAACTTATAGAAATTCTGATGTGGAAATGGGAAATGATCAATATGGATTTTGTGGTAGGATTACCCCGTACTCCACGCAAGTTTGACTTAATTTGGGTGATCGTGGATCGACTCACGAAATCAGCACACTTCTTGCCAGTTGAATCCATCGACACTACGGAGCAGTATGCACAACTGTATATCAAGGAAATAGTCTGACTTCATGGCACTCCAGTTTTCATTATCTCCGATTGAGGGGCCCAGTTCACAACTAATTTTTGGAAGAAGTTTCATCAAGGTTTGGGAACGCAGGTAAATCTCACCACGGCTTTCCACCCGCAGACTAACGGGCAAGCGGAGCGGACTATTCAGGCGCTCGAGGACATGTTGCGTGCTTGTGTGATTGACTTCAAAGGTAGTTGGGATGATCATTTGCTGCTTATTTAATTTTCTTATAACAACAAAATTCATGCCAGTATTCAGATGGCGTTGTTTGATTCCTTGTATGGTAGAAGATGTAGGTCGCCGATTCGGTGGTTCGAGGTTGGGGAAGCTAAACTAATAGGACCAGATCTCGTGCATCAAGCTATGGAGAAGGCTAAAATCATAAAGGAGCGGTTGAAAACTGTTCCGAGTTGTTAGAAATCCTATTCGGATGTTCGTCGTAGAGATTTGACGTTCGAGGGATGTGGCTGGGTGTTCTTAAAGGTATCTCCTATGAAAGGGATCATGCGGTTTGGGAAGAAATGGAAGTTAAGTCCAAGGTATGTCGGGCCCTATAGGATTATTCAAAGGATAGGCCAGGTAGCGTACAAACTTGAGCTTCCACCTGAAATGTCATTGGTGCACTTGGTATTTCATGTGTCCATGTTAAAGAAGGTAGTGGGAGACCCATCCACCATTGTGCCGGTTGAGGCCATTGAGGTTAACAAAGAGTTGTCCTATGAAGAAGTTCCAGTTGCTATTCTTGATAGACAGGTCTGGAAGTTGAGAAACAAGGAAGTTTCATCCGTAAAAGTATTATGATGAAACCAACAAGTTGAAGAAGTCACTTGGGAAGCCGAAAGTGAAATAAAAAAGAAGTACCCTCATTTGTTTGAATAGCCATGTAATGGCTCTATAAAGTTGTTCCCTCAAAATTCTCGTATAACTTGTTTGGCTAATATGGAGACATTTCATTTCTAGTCATCTGTCCTTTATAAGCCTCATTCGGTGTTGTCTTGTATCTTATAGGCATTGTTTTATTATACGGATGTCGTTAATTGTGTTTCGGAGGCTCTCTGACAGGTGTATAGGTCTAATTGCAGAGGAAACTCTGGCAAAACTTTTAGAAAATTTGTAAGTTGGGAAAAATTTTAGGCAGCTGGTATGAAGTAATACTGAACCTAAGTAACCCCTAACCCTCATTCGGGGCCGAATGATTTTAAGTGGGGAAGGATGTAAGGACCCGTAAAAATTTTAACCAAAAATAATGCCCAGTTAGATCCTCATGTTGTTGTTGTTGCAGGAAGCTCGCCGTGGTTTAGACTTTTTGGATTGAACAGTACCCTATGGACTTAGAAGAAAAATTTCGCAAAAGATTGCAATCTGCAGTCCATTATGCGGCCGCATAACTGCTCTGCGGACCGCATAATGGCCGCAAAGTGAATCAGAGGGCTGGCCAAGTTGAGGACAAATATGTGGCCAAATATGTGATTGCATAATCGATATGCGGGCCGCATATTTATCGCAGAATTGTTTTGGGGTGTTGCGGAGGGAGTTATGTGGCGCATTATGTGACTGCATAAATATTATGTGGTGCATTATATGATCGCATAACTGTTATGTAGGCCACATAATGGCCGCATAGTCGATCAGTGGCCCACCCGGCTGAGGCCAGTTCTACGGTAGGTTTGCGGGCCGTATTTCCATTATGCGGTCGCATATATGTCTGGGCACCCCATTTTCCTATTTTTTACCCGACCCCAGACCAATATAATACACCTTTCTCATCATTTTAAACCATTTTTCCTGGTATTCTAGAGTGAGAAAAGAGAGGGTTCTAGAGAGAAGGTCCCAATTCCATCAAATTAATCCCCAATCATCACTCAAGGCTTGGAAATAATCAAATAGGTTACCAATTTTTTCACTCTAAGAGGTAAGTTTCTACCACACTAGCTTTAAATTTCATGTTATAGCTAAAATGGGCCATTGGTAAGTTAGCTCATGGGAATAAGGATAGGGACCTTGCATGCATGAGATTCTAAACTAGGTGAAGAAAAGTAAAAGCAAAGATAGGAAGAAATGATGAATGGGACCTTAGCAAACTCATAATTCTAGGTGTAATGCTCAAATGATTTGGGGCTTTGATCAAATTTTTAATTAAGATTTGATTGTGCTATTTTTTTAAATATATTGAAAGAGCTAAAGAATTTCTGAAATTGTCATAGGAATTAGGGATAAGACACAGTCGAGGCATGTATAGCTAACTCTAATTTTCGTAGAATCAACTCGTTAGTGTCCGAATATTTAGTAGGAGTCCCTTACTTGATCATACTTGAATTGGTTATTTTAATGCGTTGAGTCGAAATATTTATGTCTTCTAATTGTTCTAGATGTCTACCATGTCACCAATCTACTTGGAAATATGAATTATGATTATTCATGCTCATTCTATTATGTGCGCACTTTGTTATATATTGGTTCTCATTGATATGGAAGATAATTTTTTTGAACGAATGAAAGGGAAGCGGGCCCGAATTGTAAAATGCGTCCAAGTGCCAAGAACTATGCAATGAATGATGGGAAGAAAATATTAACTGAGTAATTTCATGTGAGATGGCTTAGCCGATTAGGTCTAGATCTCATGCCATGTTGTACACATGGTGGAATTTACATCAGAAATATGGATATAAATTATGATGTTGGTTATGTCTCACTTGGGATGGCGTAGTCGGTCGGGCCGAGACCGGACTCCATGTAAAAAGACATGGTGAAATTATAAATTGTGGCACTTGTCATTAAAAGACTATTAACTGGAATGATGGGAAGACATAATAAGAAACTATGAGACTCCTACTTGTGTTCCTCTGTATTTTTGTGCAGCATTATTTGATTTCTATGATTGCCCTTTTTACTTGTGTACTGTTTACTCTACTTAGAGTAGAGTTTGTGCATACATACTAGTACTATTCAATGGTACTAACGTCCCTTTTGCCGGGGGTGCTACATCTTTTAATGGATGTACGTGGCTCTGTAGCTAGTAGTGCTTATCGTAGGTAGTGGTGCCATCTTCTTCTCCCCACAGCAGTTGGGTGAGCCCCAATTCTTCCCGAGGTCATGTATAGAATATGCCACTCTCATTTTTGCTTATGTTGTCACATTTTGAGGTATAGTCGGGGCCTTGTCACTGGCAATGATCACATTTGTCTTTTGTATCTTTAGAGGCTCTGTAGACACTTATGTGGGTCATGTATACTTGTTGGGTGGTCATTGAATTAACTCGTAATTGTAACTCCATCCCACTAAAATTGTAAACTGTATGTATATTTTGGAAGGCTTAACTATGAAAACCTGTATGTAAGGAAGAATGGATTAATATCATCTCTATGTTCATAACTGACCTCCTTCTAGTTTAACAAATGATGTTTAGATCCCTTTTGGTTTATGAATGAGTTGGGTAGGAACGTCTCAACAAGCTTGCTCGGACGGGTTCACTCGGTTGAGCACCGGTCGCGCTCCCCAAGGTTGGGGCTTGACAGATAGGCCTAATGAGGATGTGTATTCTGCACCGGGTTAGATTGGTTGTTCCATTCAGTTAGAGTGAGCTTATTCATGATTTGATATGTTCTATGAGTTACTCTTCTATGCTCTGAGGGATTGTGATTTTGGATATATGCACACATGGTACAATTCTGTTTGGGCCTTATAGCAGGCTTCGTGTGATTTGGTGATTAGGGTGTGGAATGGTTGATTGCGCCTTGGTTATGGTCTATTTCCGGTTATGATATAGGGTGTTATTTTCTTTTCTATGGTTACTGTCATGCACTTTTGGTACTAGACATCAAATTGCGCGTGGTTGTTGATTTTGAGCCTTGTGACTTGAGGTATTTCATGTGGGCCAGTGTTTGGATGGAGTCACACATTGCAGCGGAGTTATGTTGAGATATGATCCATTGTGTTAGATTCATGTGTTTTGATTCTATAGTGTGTGATGGGTTCTAAGCATTGCGTCGTGGTGGTACTTGTTGAGCTTGCAAGACGGTTCTCTCATTTGAGTCATTTTCTATGTTTAAGTAAACTTGAATTGGTGCGTATTGGTGCACAGATTGCACGGTTTGTGGATTAAGGTTATATTGGTGTGGGATGTTTGTAGGGCGGCTGTATTTGATAAGATGTGGTCGTTTGACCTAGAATGGGTGCTATTGGATCTAATTGCGATATATTTGGAAGGATAATATCAGAAGTCGGATTAGAAATCAGGTATAGGTCTTTTTGAAGGAAAGAGAGTTCCATGACTTATTGATCTCATAAATGGTTACGAGTTTATGTGTGTTTCTTTCAATATCAACAGTGTACGAAGGTTTTAGAGCGAGGCTTTGTTTGATATGAGGTTTTGTTGCAGGTATTGGGTTGGCTATCGAACAACTATTGCGTCGGAAGTATTGCTATGAGTATTCGAGTTGTGTGGTATATCATGTGATTGTGTTTTGGGTTATGGTTATGGCTTTATACATCTTGTTCAAACTTATATAGTGTGTAGGTGCGAGATTCGGGTCTTGTAAGAAATTACGGATGTTGGAAATTGGATTCTATGGCTTACGGGATAAGGTTGAATTAAGGACCTCCAATTATGTTATGTCGTTAGGCTTATATGGATTTGGGTGACATGGGATCACCCCTGGGTATGTACATGGTAAGGTTACACGGTGGTTTTTATGGCTTTGGAATGACTCTAGGCACGTTTGAGGACAAACATATATTTAAGTGGGGGAGAATGTAACTACTCGACCGGTCATTTTTAACATTTGCATTCCTTTCAGCTATTTGAAGTCCTGATCAGCTTATTACGATGTATTATGACTTTTGTGAACCGTTGATTTTTATTTTTCAGGTTATTCGTATTTGATTTGGAAGAATGGATTTCATGATTGAAGCTTTAGAGTTGGAAGAGTTGGAAGAGTTTGACTTTTAGTACTTGACCTCGGAATGGAGTTTTGATGGTTCCGTTAGGTCTGGATGATGATCTTGGACTCAGGCATATGCCCAGATATGCATTTGGATAATTCTTGAACATTTTGGCGCTAATTGGCGAAAGTTGAAAATTTGAAGGTTTGGAAAGTTCATAAGTTTGGCCGAGTCGACTTTGAGGATATCAGATTCGAATTTTGGTTCCAGGAATCAAAATAGCTTCGTTATGTCATTTGAGACTTGTTTGCAAAATTTAGGTTTATTCCAGGTTGATTTGATATGTTCCGGTGCGAATTTTGCAAGTTGAAAGTTCAAAGTTCATTTATGTTTGATTTGAGGTGCAATTCATTGTTTCGATGTTGTTATGCGTGATTTGGGTCCTTGAGTAGGTCTGTGTTATGTTATAGAACTTGTTGGTATATTTTGACAGGTCCCGAGGGGCTCAAGTGAGTTCTGGATAAGGTTTGAATTATTTTATCGCATGTTGAAAATTGTTGAGGCTGCTGGTTCTGGTGTGACCGCACCTGCGGAGTTATGGGCGCATATGTAGAGTTGCAAAACCGGCAATAGAGTCACAGGAGAGAAAGTGGAACTGGGAGCAGTGCTCCGCAGATGCAAGAAATGGGTCGCACTTGCGGGAGCATGGAAGTGGTTCCTTGAGTCGCAGGGGCGAGGTATGGCGCAAGTGTGATGGCAAAGTCGAACATGCGAGAGCGCAGGTGCGAAGTGGTGTTCCGCAGAAGAGATGGCTGCTGAGTTTGGTTTGTTCACAGAAGCAAAGATTTGACCGCACGTGCAAAGTCTGCAAAAGCGGAAATTGGTTCGCAAATGCGATGACCGCTGGGTAGAACCTATAAATCGAGATTTTGGTTCTTTTATCATATTTTGGGATTTCAAGCTCGGATTGAGGAGATTTTCAACACATGGATGGGAGTAAGTGTTCTATATTCAGTTTTGGTTATACTTCATGAATCTATCCTCGTTTTTCGCATTTTGTTGATAATTTCAAAGAGAAAATTTGGGGGTTTTTTACTAAAGTTTCATAGAGCAAATTCTTGAGCTTTGAACATCGATCGGAGTCGGATTTGAACGAAAGTAGTATGGTTGGAGTCATAATTAAATAGGTTGTCAAATTTTGTAAGTTTTGTCAGGTTACGAGGTGCGGGCCTGGGTTTGACTTTTTGGTTGACTTTGGACTTTTGATTAATGATTCGACTTTTATCATTTGGAATTGTTTCCTTAGGCTTTATTTGATGTATTTGAGTTTCTTTTGGCTAGTTTCGAGCTGTTCGGAGGTCTACACATGCGAGATGAAATTTTTAGAGTGTCGTTTGGCTTGATCGATATTGTATTTGGCTTGTTCGAGGTAAGTAAAACATCTAAACTTGGTGTTGAGGGTATGAAACCCCGAATTACATGCTATGTGAGTCATGTTGAGTTGACGTGCATGCTAGGTGATAGGCGTGTGGGCGTGCACCGTAGTAATTGTGATTTTGTCGATTCCAAGGAACTGTGTAGCTATCTTATCAGGACATTACTGCACTCTATGTGTTAGAGCACTTGAACTGTGATTTATGCTGGAAATCGTGTTTAGGCTATATGATGGTACTATTAGGACCCACAGTGATCGTTCTTTATTGTTGAGTTATTCTTTAATTGCAGTTATGTACTCAGTCACATTCATCTGTGCGTATCATATCTCAGTCTTTATTATCGTATATTGTCACATCTTATATCACTGATTAGGGATTCTTAGCATGAGTGTTGTGAGCCCGAGAGACTAGAGAGATTGATGACTGAGTGAGGCTGAAGGCCTGTTGTGAGAGATATTTATGAGAAAGCCGCAGCAAGCTTTATTGATTCATGTCAGGATTTGGCTTATTATTGCGCTTGGGTTGGATCGGCCCCTCCGGAGTTTTCACATCCACAGTTGGCGCAGTGACTGTGCATTTTTGGCTGGACCTGCCCTGGGTTTATTTATTATTGGGCTGCATTTTCCCTAGATTTACTTATGTGTGGGTTGGATCTGCCCTGGGCTGGATCTGCCTTAGACTGGATTTGCCCTATATAGTAATAAGTGATTGAGTGTGCTGAGTATTGATCATGGTGAGTGAGAATACGAGGCAGTGAAATTGAGTACTTTGAGACTGTGAATACCTGAGTTCATCAATAAGATGCATTGCATTTGTCATGTGTGCTTGAGATATAGACATAGAGATGCATTTCCTCACGCTATCGGTTTTTGGTAACATTCCTAATTTCACCTACATATTCATATGTAGGCATGGAGATGTACTTTACTTATGCTATCTGAAAATGAAGAATCTTATTTATTGTTGAAAGGTTTTTGGGAAAATCACTGTTTTCAAACATACTCATATGTTTTTTTTGGTGTCTTGGGCCCTGGTCCGTAGGATTTACCTGAGTATCTGCAGGTAAAGTCCCACGAGGACGATTTTTCACTGCCATAGATATCTGGCCCAACTGTACTTCAATATTTTTAATAGCTTCATCATGTACATCTACTCTCTCACTGATTTTGGCATTTTTCCCAATAACCTACTGCATCATAGCTTCTAACCTAGAGAACCCATCTTCTGGCCTTCCCCCATGTTAATGTTGAGGAGGGTAGTATGCTTGTTGCTGATATGATGGTTATAACCTTGTGGCCTCTGATATGGTGCTGCATTACCTTGTGGTCTCATGACACCCATATTTCCACTGTTCTGTCGTTGGTGAGGTGGTCTATACGGTTGAACTTGTTGACCCCAATTCTGCCCCCCTTGTCTCTGGCTTCCATAATTCGACACATAATTCATGTTTTCTGGATAAGGAGGGTGATCACATTCTGCATTCCACTGATTACCAAATGGTTGGCTAATACAAGATGTGCATAAGCCTCCATTGGTTGTATCCACGATGTGTACTTGTTGCTTTTGCCCTGATTCTTCCACATTCTTAGTTAATATGCTCATATGTGTTATCAAGGTGGCCACGTTCTCTGTAATAGTATTGGATGGATCGAATGGCACTGAGTGAACTACAGGAGTAATGGATGCATTCCTGGTTATCCATCCTGAATTTTGTGTCATTTTATCAAGTAAGATCTGAGTTTCTCTCCACGTTTTGCTCAAGAATGCTCCACCAGCTGAAGCATCAACATTTTCCTTAACAGTATTAGCCAGACCCATATAAAAATGCTGCCCCAACATCTGCTCTGGAATACCATGGTGTGGACAGATAACCAGCATTCCCTTAAATCGTTCCCATGTCTCATGTAATGTTTCAACTGGTTTCTGTCTGAAGCTCAAGATTTCATCAATTTGTTGTGCAGTCTTGTTGGGTGGATGAAACTTGTTCACGAACTGCTTGACTAAATCCTCTCATATGGTAATGGAATTGATGGGGAGTGAGTTTAGCCAAGTTTGGGCAGCTCCACTCACTGAGAATGGAAACAACAACAGTTTTATTGCCTCCTGAGTGACGTTTGGCTGCCTCTGTGTTTTGCAAATTGACAGGAAGTTCTTAAAATGCTGCTGGGGTTCTTCGATGTATGACCCTGAGAATAGTCCCTTATTCTGCAACAAGTGCAGCATATTATTTGTAATCTGGAAGGACTCGGCCTGTATTTGAGGGACTAGTATCGCAGTGGCCAAATTCTCCGTTGTGGGTTGTGCCCAGTCATATAAAGGAGCCTCTGCCCCTATTTGAGCGACTGGGTCTACCAAAGCATCCCCATTGTTGTTCCTGTTATTTGGATCTTCCATGTCGGGTTCAAGTTGTTCAATTGATGGTTGTTGTTTGCTTTTCCGGTTGGCCCGGTTTAGGGCCTTAAGAACTTTCTCGAGGTCTGATAAGGCTTCAACTTCTTCACCAGTTCTCGATGAGTTTCTAGGCATGTACCTGTACAACCAAGTTAGCAAACGTTAAACTTTCAATGTATAAATGAAAATTGAAGAAAATTGACTATATTTCAGAATTTTGTATTTCTTCCAACTCCAATTGATAACACCGTTAATTCCCCGGCAACGGCGCCAAAATTTGATCACGCTCAACTATGTCTTATAAAAAGACTAAACGGGCGTTGCAAATATAATCTGGGGTATTACGCCCAGAGTCGATCCCACAGGGAATTTACGTATCAATCAAGCCGTCAGAATACAAAACTTTTACTTAATCAATTTTCTCAAGACTTTTGAATATCAATTGGTGATGTTTTACTATTTCTACTGACAAAATTAATAAACTAACGATTAACTAACAATATGATGTAAACAATTATAATAAAGGTCTAAGGTTATGGTTTCCCCCGTCGGTGAACTTCCTTCTCGGATACTTCTTATAGTTTGATTAGTTGTCTCTATCAATCATGAACACTCTATCTACCATAAATCTCTCTCAATTAATTATGATAATTTACTAGACGCACTCTCTCAAGTTACGCTAGCTAGATTGCATTTACAGTTCACTTTAGATTGCACTCGAAGTATCGTTATTTCTAATCCAACTTCTAAACCCTCGGTTATGACTTTCGTCTATACTCTGGGAGTGGTGTTATTCAAACAAATACCTAAATATGCACTCTCTCTCAAGTAGATACATAATAAATAGGAACAGCTAATTGAGGGGCCTTCAATCAACTACAACAAGAAAGTAGTTTAACAAATAGAGATTAATCAAACAATCAAAGATATATTAATATCACAATAAGTTAATCCCCCAACGGGTTCCACCAAAACCCTAGATTAAGAAATTATCTACTCATGCTCATAATAATCGAATCTAAAATAACTTGCATAATTAAACTACAAAGTAATGAATAAAATCTGTAAAAATCAATGTTTTGCTTCTCTGAGTAGTATTCCACAGGCGTCTCTTGTCTCTAATGGCATCTCCCCCTTCAAGTTGTGTTTTTGGGTCTATTTATATGTTTGGGATAAACCCTAAACGTGTAGTAGACTTCTATTCAAATCGGGAAACACTTAAAATCTTCAAAACTCGGATTTTGACCGGACCAGGGACCTGGCTTTATGGCCCAAACGCCTGGATAAATCCAGGCCAGGCCTGGCCTTAAGGCTCAAACGCCTGGATAACGCCTGGTCTTACCAGGATTTACAGCCCAAACGCCCATCTATAGCCTGGTATGACCAGGCTTTATAGCCCAAACGCCCAGCTATAGCTCGGTGCACTCCTCTTCGCCTCTTGAGCGTATTTTCGACGTTTATGCATCCATNACTCTTGAGCGTATTTTTGACGTTTATGCATCCATTTAGCTCGGCTTCCATCTCCAATTCACCTACACATGAAATAGACTTCATTAGGCAGATACAAAGTGTATTTTTATCATTAACGCACATAAAATGTAAGGCATATAACGTGTTAAACCATGAATGCTAGCCACACATCAACACCCCACACTTAAACTTTTGCTCGTCCTCGAGCAATCAAACTACACTCATGTACACAACTTATTAAGCAAATCCCTTAACACGTTATACCAAGAATTTTTAAAACATTTCAAGCACAGAGGTGTGACATCCTCACCTCAATAGTTGACTCACATATACCATGCTTTATTCATAATCCACTCACTACTCTAACTTAGAGGTCAACAACATTACCTTTCCTTCGTGAATCATGTGCCCTCACCAAATTCAAGAGTTTAGTTCCACACACAATAAAATTTAAGAACACTTAGGAACTCAAGATAGAAAGAATTCACTCACCCTCGGAAATAATATTCATATGCCACAAAAGATGCACCATAGGCTTGCTCGTAGTGTACTACTCTACTAATCGAGCTCATTCAGTCTAGGATCAAGTAGGACTTTATTTGGTTGTAATGTCGGCTTCAGGACAGGTAGGATATATTTAGATATAAGAGTGACTACACCTCCCTAGAACTTTAATACATATACTTTAGCTTTCAACCTCAAACTTATATTAAAGCAACTCCACCTTCACATCAATGTTATTACCCCATACTTCTTTAAGCACAATTACAT
>ML422960.1:106911-121594 GCA_005239525.1 Nicotiana knightiana | reverse complement strand
ATATATATATATATATATATATATATATATTCGCAACAATACAACTATTTTTTTTCCTTTTTCTCTATTTTTTTCTAAGTGACTCTTACTTTTTCAAAACAGTGCACCTTTCTCGTTGTTTCAATTGTTCCCCTCAAAGACCAACCTACCACCCCACACTTTAACTTTTACATATTTCATCACTTTTTTCAGTGCTTACGAGAGGTGACAAGGTTCAAATATATGATCGATTCAAACAAAGGGGTATGGCTTGTAATGTGGTTGCCAAAGAAACAGGATTATAGGCTCAACGGGATTAACTACGATACATAACAATTAGACGGATAAAATATACATAGCTGGCTCAACAAAGAAACGCCTATATCACTTCCAAGACTGAACAAAACTACTATTTTGCTTTGCTCACACACGGGGCAAGTTCTAGACATCAAATGCAATGCATAGAATAGCATACAAACCTCACACACACATGGCACCTAGCTTACTCGGGATTGGATCTATCACGACACTCCAGTCAAAGCAGTTAAGCAAATTTTAAGAATCCACGATTTAAGGTATTCATCTTGGAGTCAAAAATTGAGCCTAAGCGTCACAACCAAAGTACTGACTATTCTCTAGGCATCACAAAGTTCCGAGATATTGCTGCACTTAATCCCTCAACCATGTGGTTACTACTCTTAAAAATTAAAAACTACCTACACCCGGTTTAATTAAAAACCCTTGAAAAAGAACCGTGGTCCAAAGAAAAACCAAGGGGGAATTACTACACTACCTAAAAACAAAAAAAAAATTGGTATTTTCTTTAGACTCACTTCCCTCAAAATAACTGTCTAAGAGATCCATTGTCGGGAAGAGTCGACATATTTCTTTAAAAAAAATAAAAAAATTATTTGGTTCTACCTAAAATAAAAAGACTACAGAAAAAGCTACAAAACTTAAAAGAAAACTAACTTACTAACATGAACAACTAAAACTACTAACACACTAAACACAACAACTCACAACAAATATGTACAGAAGCCCACACTTAAATCATGCAGTGTCCTCAGTGCATCACATATAGACAAAACAAGAAATGAAAGTAAGGTGCAAGAAACTCCCTGCTCTAGTCGCATCGACATCCTTTCCATTAGTTTTTGCTTTCCATGCTCCTTCGAACAAATGCTTGAATCACTTTATGCCTCCACTTTGAACTTATGAATTGGATCCCAAGTTTTGAATCTGCTCTATGATCATGCTCCTGGGGTGGTGGAACAAATATGTCTAGCCCAATAAAACAATGTAGTAATCGGCGCTTCTTGGCCTTTATATGGGATGTGTATTCCCGACTTTCTGGCAAGAAGAATTCCAGAATGTAGGCATCTTGTTCTTTATTCCTTGGCTCCTCAAGTGGTTCGGATGACTCTATTTTCATATCATCATCCAAACACAATGTGAAAAAATGGTTGGAGTGTGTACCAACATCCTCAACACTAATGACACTAGATTCAACAAAATATGTATCATCAATGTCCTTGGTTAACTCTAGTATCTTTTCTACCACATCGACATCCTCTGATTTCAGTTCCAACCTGGGTGGTTCTTCAACAGATGACCTGGCGGGCGGGTTCTCTCTTTTCTCTAAGTGTAATGACTCAAACTCAAGAGCCCTTGGCCACACCCCTTTTCCTTTAAGTGCTAACACCCAGTCTGCCAGTTCTTCACTATTCATATCATCTAGATTCTACAAACATTCAGTCAAGGGTCCCCCACAGTCAGGGACGCATCATCTTTTTCGGGGATCACGTTCACAGCATCAATAAGAGAGCAGTTGGCAAACTCACTTGGTCGCCTCATAGACTTCTGCACGTTAAAAGTGATTTCTTCATCATTGAGCCTCATCTTCAGTTCACCAGTCTCACAATCGATAAGGGCTCTGCCTGTGGCCAAGAATGGCCCCAAGATTATGGGAATTTCCTTATCCACTTTACAATCTAGTATCACAAAATCAGCAGGGAACACAAACTTCCCTACTTGCACCAATACATCGTCCAGAATGCCTGACGGTCTTTTTACCGTCTTGTCAGCTAGCTGCAATACCATTGAAGTTGGTCTGGCTCTAACAATCCCCAGTCTTTTATATATGGCCAGCGGTATCAGATTAATGCTGGCCCCCAATTCACATAGAGCTTTGGCGAAAGCTAAGTTTCCAATGGTACAAGGAATTGTAAAACTCCCTGGCTCAGACAACTTTTCAGCAATAGGACGCGTCACCACCGCACTACAAGTCTGAGTAAGGGTGACAGTAGCCAAATCTTGGAAGTCAAATTTTCTAGACATCAAGTCCTTCATCATTTTAGCATAACCAGGCATTTCCTTCAACGTATCAATCAATGGGATATTTACATGTATTTGCTTTAGCATATCCACGAACTTTTTGTACTGTTCATCATTTTCGTATTTGGNGGCTATCTCCACTTCTTTTTCAGTCTCACTCTGTGCACTGGGTTCTCCTTCAGTAGGTTGCACTGTTACCTTGGTCAAGTTTGTTGAATCATCAAGTTCAATCGGCATGGGTACCAGTGTCTCGGGCTGCCTGCTTTCACGAGCTCTCTCTAGTTCCAAGTCTAAGTCCCTGCCATTGCGGAGAGTCACTGCCATCAGCTGTCTTGGGCCATGGTCCGTAGGATTTACCTGAGTATCTGCAGGTAAAGTCCCACGAGGACGATTGGTCACTGCCATAGATATTTGGCTCAACTGTACTTCAATATTTTTAATAGCTGCATCATGTACATCTACTCTCTCACTGATTTTGGCATTTTTTCCAATAACCTGCTGCATCATAGCTTCTAACCTAGAGAACCCATCTTCTTGCCTTCCCCCTTGTTGATGCTGAGGAGGTTAGTATGCTTGTTGTTGATTCTGATGGTTCTAACCTTGTGGCCTTTGATATGGTGTTGCATTACCTTGTGGTCTCATGAAACCCATATTTCCACTGTTCTGCTGTTGGTGAGGTGGTCTATACGGTTGAACTTGCTGACCCAGTTATGCCCCCCTTGTCTCTGGCTTCCATAATTCGACATGTAATTCATGTTTTCTGGATAAAGGAGGGTGATCACATTCTGCATTCCACTGATTAACAAATGGTTGACTAATACAAGATGTGCTTAATACTCCATTGGTTGTATCTACGATGTGTACCTGTTGCTTTTGCCCTGATTCTTCCACCTTCTTAGTTAATATGCTCATCTGTGTTATCAAGGTGGCCACGTTCTCTGCAATAGTATTGGATGGATCAAATGGCACTGAGTGAACTACATGAGTAATGGATGCATTCCTGGTTGTCCATACTAAATTATGTGCCATTTTATCAAGTAAGATCTGACTTTCTCTCCATGTTTTGATCAAGAATGCTCCACCAGCTGAAGCATCAACATTTGCCTCAACAGTATCAGCCAGACCCATATAAAAACGCTGCCCCAACATCTGCTCTGGAATACCATGGTGTGGACAGATAACCAGCATTCCCTTAAATCGTTCCCATGTCTCCTGTAATGTTTCAACTGGTTTCTGTCTGAAGCTCAAGATTTCATCAATTTGTTGTGCAGTCTTGTTGGGTGGATGAAACACGCTCACGAACTGCTTAACTAACTCCTCCCATGTGGTAATGGAATTGATGGGGAGTGAGTTTAGCCAATTTTGGGCAGCTCCACTCACTGAGAATGGAAACAACAACAGTTTTATTGCCTCCTGAGTGACGTTTGGATGCCTCTGTGTTTTGCAAATTGACAGAAGTTCTTCAAATGCTGCTAGGGTTCTTCGATGTAAGACCCTGAGAATAGTCCCTTATTCTGCAACAAGTGCAGCATATTATTTGTAATCTGAAAGGACTCAGCCTGTATTTGAGGGACTAGTATCGTAGTGGCAAAATTCTCCGTTGTGGGTTGTGCCCAGTCATATAAAGGAGCCTCTGCCCCTATTTGAGCGACTGGGTCTACCAAAGCATCCCCATTGTTGTCCTATTATTTGGATCTTCCATGTCGGGTTCAAGTTGTTCAATTGATGGTTGTTGTTTGCTTTTTTGGTTGGCCCGGTTTAGGGCCTTAAGAACTTTCTCGAGGTCTGATAAGGCTTCAACTTCTTCACCAGTTCTCGATGAGTTTCTAGGCATGTACCAGTACAACCAAGTTAGCAAACGTTAAACTTTCAATGTATAAATGAAAATTGAAGAAAATTGAATATATTTCAGAATTTTGTATTTCTTCCAACTCCAATTGATAACACCGTTAATTCCCCGGCAACGACGCCAAAATTGATCACGCTCAACTATGTCTTATAGAAAGACTAAACGGGCGTTGCAAATACAATCCNAATAAATAGGAACAGCTAATTGAGGGGCCTTCAATCAACTACAACAAGAAAGTAGTTTAACAAATAGAGATTAATCAAACAATCAAAGATATATTAATATCACAATAAGTTAATCCCCCAACGGGTTCCACCAAAACCCTAGATTAAGAAATTAGCTACTCATGCTCATAATAATCAAATCTAAAATAACTTGCATAATTAAACTACAAAGTAATGAATAAAATCTGTAAAAATCAATGTTTTGCTTCTCTGAGTAGTATTCCACAGGCGTCTCTTGTCTCTAATGGCATCTCCCCCTTCAAGTTGTGTTTTTGGGTCTATTTATATGTTTGGGATAAACCCTAAACGTGTAGTAGACTTCTATTCAAATCGGGAAACACTTAAAATCTTCAAAACTCGGATTTTGACCGGACCAGGGACCTGGCTTTATGGCCCAAACGCCTAGATAAATCCAGGCTAGGCCTGGCCTTAAGGCTCAAACGCCTGGATAACGCCTGGTCTTACCAGGCTTTATAGCCCAAACGCCCAGCTATAGCCTGGTATGACCATGCTTTACAGCCCAAACGCCCGGCTATATATCTTCAAAATTATGCATGAGCATCAACTAATATTTTTCATAATTTTCTGCAATTTTAAAAGGATTTTTAAGTAATTTATCCTAGTATTTATCATATAAATAATTGCTAATTTCATCACAAATTGTTTTATAATAATTTTATTTCTTAATTTTATCATTTATATTTACATTAAGCTTTAATTATCTTATGCATAACCCTATCTACATCTATAGGCTATAATTGCAATAATAGCCCATATGTGCATAATTACTTTATTTTACAAGAAAATGACCTTTTTATATTTTTATAATATTAAGTAATTGTTTTAAATCATTTCTATGCATAAATATCATTTTTTATCATTTATTAGCCATTTTTATGAATTATTTTATCAAATTGATTGGGTATTTAACAAATAGCCTCCCTACAAAATTGAATCCTGGTCGTTGATCTCAGAGATCAACAGTCCAGGATTCCTTACCATTTTAATTATACCAAAAACCCCCCCCTAAACCCTCGTCATTTTCCAGAACCAGCTGCCCTTGAATCCTATTTTCCCTCTATTCTCTCTCGACATCTCCCTAACCCTAGCCCGGTGTCACTTGAACCCCTTCGATTCATGGCTTATTTCTTCGATGTTAGGCCTTATCTGGCCTCTTATCTTTACTGGTGTTATGATTTTTGTGTTATTTGATGGAATCTCAAAAGAGATTCAACACAGACTTGGCTCCAAGCCCTCGTTTTCTTAATGCATCCGACTGTGTTCATTCCTATGTTTGTGAGTATTGTTATCTTCGTGTTTATGGCTTCAAATCTCCGGTTCAAACTGGATTTTTCTCACCTCTGTCTATTTTTTAAAATCCTATTTACTTTCTACTTGAGTCTGTTCAGAGCTTCGTAGATTCGAAATGATTTTGAGTTTATTCTTTTAAGATCTTCCGTTTTTACCATCATTATTGGCCGATTTTCATTTTTCCTAAAATCTAGGGTTTCATCTCTTCAAGTTTCTGCAAAATGTTCTAAAATATTTTAAGCATTTAACTCCGATTCTCTTTACTTGTTTGACTGGTCTTCATATCTACGTTTTAGTCCCTAGGGTTTCTAATTATTCCACTATTTGTTCTGATATTTGCCCATTATTCTTTGTCTCTGTCAATTAAAAGGGATTAATTGATTTTTCTTTGCTTCATTAGGGTTTGGAATTATTTTCTCTTTTGAAACCGATATCTCTTTGACGATTTACTTATTCTTTCCTTATTTGTGACTTATAATTGGTACTACTTTCCTTAATTATGTTATTAGCCTGATTTCTGGGTTCTGATCGTTTTGACCGGCCAATAAATGATCTCTGGATTTATTTATTTACCTTATTAAACCTCGAACTTGGCAGATAATTGATTCTCCCTAATCTAAGTGATATTTCCCGAATTCTGTCGTATTAATTGATTGGGTTTAGCCCTAATTAACTGATTAATTAATTTGCATACCTTATTTGTGAACTCTTGATTTTCGTACCTTATTTGTTCACTCTGCTGATTGCTATATAATCCTCATCATTCTGATTTTTAAAGAGGGACACATATCTACATCTACGCTTACAAGAACACACTAAGGCACTAAAACTTTTACTTACACTCACACATTTTGAGATATTTTATCACTTTGATCTGCTGCATTGTTTAGCCGATTGAAAGCCAAGGCTAGACTCTTGGATTCACTTGCCTTCATATTCCTGCTTATTATCTCCTTAACTGGTATGCCTCAACTTCTATTATCATACGAACCTCAACCTGCTTCTGTTAGATACATAATTCATGTTTACTTCTATGCCTTAATCTCTATTATCTTGTTTTATTTTATAAGTTATGTAGTCAATTTATTATAGACCTCAACCTGCTTTGTGTGATACATCATTCCTGACCATTTCTTTACAACTATCATGCCTTAGTTATGGTGATCTTGTTCTATTCATAGGACTATGTGATTAGTTTAATTCACACCTTGATATGCTCTATGATTCCTATTTGTTCTCTAACTAGTATGCCTTAATCCTTGGTATCTTTTATGTTCCATATGACCATGTAGTTGAGTATGTTTCAAACTCACATATGCTTCTGCTAGATATATGTTTCATGTTCTGTTGCCCTGTCTCTGTCCTTGTTATCTTATTTCTATTTTAGCTCCAGTATGTTTCTCTGCTTAATACTTGTCTATATGACTCCACCTAGTAATAATTAACAAACCAAGTCAACTTCTGCAGTGTAGAACCTGATCTGATTCAGTTGTATGCTCTATTTAGATACTGTTTAGTTTTGTCTGTAATTTAAATAATTTAAATGTCCTTGCTCCTGTTGTGATTGCTAATTACTGGTATGATACTTATATCTGAACCAATCTGCTAAATGTGGACTATGTTTGTTTGCAACCTTGTAATTTGTTTCTGCCTATTCCTGGAAAATCAAACCTATTTTTCTAAAACTATCCCCTGCCCTTACATACTATTTTCAAAAATCTACTCTTAGTTATTTAAGGTCCCACCACCCCCAGTGTGAGCACTTCTTAGGGTCCATGAGACTCTTCTGAACTCTGACACATTAGAGGTTGGCCTTCCAATCTTTCATAAAACAGTTCCTTTGAGAAAGATTCTAGTGTGAGCATTGCCCGGGGTCCCTAGGACCCTTGGGAACTTTGACACATCAGAAACAATTTATGTATTATGGATGGGCCATCTGTGTACTTCAGACTTGCTTGAAGGCCTGGTTTTCAGGTTGACATTGGGCCTACCAAGGCTCCCTATAGTACAATGATTTTTATTATGTAATTCATTTGTATTGGTCTGTAATAATGTAATAGTTCTTGAAATAACATATATGGGGTTTCTAATAAAAGCTGGGGAGGGATTTTCATATATCTTTTATCAAATTCGGGTAGAAATCCTGCCTATAGGTGTTGTGGTGACTCCTTATGTGCATACCATTAGAAATAATGCATATAGGATCTTATCTCATTATTTGTAATCCTGAATTTTCATACTTTGCATCCTAGAAATCCTGCTTCTAAGTTGTTTATCATTTCTGCATCAAAAACCCATGTTCTACGCATATTTTCGAGTCTCAATGTGCATTAGAGATCATGTATATAGGATATTCTTCATTGAGCTTGATTGACCACTTGTTAACGTCTTCACCCAATTAGATATCATGCCTATAGGAAGTGTATAAATCAATTTCAATGCTTAGATATCATGCCTATTGGAAATGTATAAAAACCAGTTTCAACTCCTAGATATCATGCCTATAGGAAAGGTATAAAATCAGTTTCAATGCTTAGATACCATGCATATAGGACCCTGTCTCGATTATCACTTAGGCAAACCTTTAGGATAATTAATAATTTTGGGCCTAAAAGTTGTGATTTCTTGCTTGGAATATGTTTAGATTCGAAGTATTAACAAAATCAGTAGGCAAACTGATAGGAATCGTTGCTCGCTTTAATAAAGTTGTTATATATTATGTTCATGCATATCTAGATATCCTTCCTATAGGATCTTAAATCACTAAAGATTGTTTGTTTGAACAGCGTGCACTTGTTTGTCTACTTGTGGAAGTTAACGTGAGCCCCTATTTGCTCTTTATGTGACAGTCCTATTTGACTTTTGTTTGAGTTCTCATTTTTAAGCAATATAGGTGAGTCTAAAACCACCTTAAATAGAGGTCCTAAACACCTCCAAGGCCATAGGTAAGGAACGGGTAGTGCACGCATAAAGTATGCACTAGAAGCTATTAGAACGCTTAGGTAATAACTGAAAATGTAGTAATTGGGTAGTAAAGGAGATGATGACCCGTGCGCTAATACTATGCTTAACACCCCAATTTGTGGAAAGTTACCAAGTATTTCATGGAAATGATCCTATAGGTTAAAAAACGTAGGACCCCTTTAATTCCTGTTTTAAATATCTATTTGTTTTAAATTGTTTAAATTTCCTATAAAGAATAATTCGCTTAATTGGGTTTGGTCGGGACCCACCTTTGTGGACCTCGAGGGGTGCCTAACACCTTCCCCTCAAGGTAATTTCGAGCCCTTACCCAAATCTCTGGTTATGTAAACTAGTTTCATGAGTCATTTGCTTTAGGTGCCCTAACGCACCTTAATCCTTTAGGTGGCGACTCTTCAAATCCCGTACCCCGTGCCAAAGGGAAGGGAGTTGTCCCAAAAATGTCGAAACCCCGGAATCCGCGAAGAAAAGGGGGGCGCGACAAAAAGCACAAAGTTCCTTAGCGAAATGTCGTTCGTCTTTTTTACCCTTTTAAAATAGAGTTCACACTAGACAAAATAATCATTTGATTATATCCGTAATATTTTGGAATAGTCTTTTAATTAATTTTTTATTATTTAAAAATAGCCATTTTACTATTTTTCTAATATTTAGGACTTTTTAATCTACTAAAATTTTTCTTATTAATAATTTCTATTACTTAGTAATAGTCATTTAATTATTTTCTTAATATTTAGGACTTTATAATCTACAAAATTTTCCTTATTAATAATTTCCTGCTATTTAGGAATAAACATTTTTTTCTAATATTGTAAAACTTTAAAATCAATTCAAATTTCACCTTACAAAAAATATTTTCTTATTTGACGATGTGACATACTACTACTATAACTCTATGTTATGCTACCTAATACTTATGACCTTGAAGGTTGAACTACAAAAAGAAAATTTCTAAATATGGTGCTAAGTAAAGGCACATAGACTTCGAAGTGTACGTCTTTGCATATGTAAGGGAAGACTTGGTAGCAACTTCGTATTTGTTTTTTATAGTTCCTTCAATGAACTCTTTCAGTTGATCGATTGGAATCATCCCTTCAAATGCGACAGGGATAGCCTTATCGGACGTAACTTGTCTTGGGGGAAGATCAATCTCTTGAACTTCTGGGAGTTTGCCAGGTGAATGGGTGGATTCTTCTTCCATCAAGATTCCCACCCTGTCTGTTAGCTTGTCAATTCTAGCATCCTGATTTTGCATGCATTTGGTCAAGCTAGCGATTGCTTCCGTCAAGTTTGCCAACTGCTCCTCCACAGATGAAGTGTTTCTCACCATAGCTTGCATTATTGTTGTGGATGATGGAGAGTAGCATGGATTGTCACACAAATTGATCCTTGATTGGGTCATGCTATGTGGTGTAAGTGGGGAGGATCCATCACTTGAAGCATCATCATATTCCTTCACAGCAGAGTTCTTGGATCTGGAGAGATCAAGCAAAGCAAAAGTCCTCTTGATCTTTTTAGTAACATCGCTTCCTCCTTCGGGTGCGTTTGTGGAAGATCTTGCTCCTTTTGAGGATGAAGATTTGAAAACAAGGGTAGATGTGGACGGCACTTGGGGTACTTGTTGTCCTAAAGGGCTTGTTTTGCTCCTCGTAACTAGTCCAAAGCTTCCAAAGGTAACTTCGAGTATGTTCTCGACATTAGCATAAAACCTAGAATTACCAGCCTTGGCGGAAGTTGAACTGGAGCTGATTTTCTTGGAAGCCATTTCGTTGTTCTTGAACTTTGGTGATTGAATAGTTGAGATGAGAGGTAGAGATTGCCCCACTGGGCGTGCCAGAATTTGTGGACAATAATTTGCGTCGAGAAATAAAATCAAGGCCGAAAAATATTGCAACAATCGTAGTATTTTATTTCAAATATTTGAGTGTTACAATCTCTATGAATCCTCTGATTCTTCTTTTCAATAATAAATAAATTCAATGGCCTTTGAGCTTGATCTTGAATCTATATTTGTTTCCATGAATGATGATCTTGAATTCAGCTAGCATGAACTTTGATTTGAACTAGTACTTCTTGAATCTTGATCTGTTCTTCGTTCTTGAGCTTGAACTTGATTTATTAAACTTGAACTTGATTGCTTGAAGCTTGAAACTTATAGAGAAATTTGCGGCGTTTGATCCACGAGTTCTCTTTTACTTCTTGTTATAACTTTTGCTATCTTTTCTAAGTTATGAAGACCCCTATCTATAGTTATGGGAGGGAAGAGTTATGGTAAGAACAAACTCTTTCTGGCAATTAAATTGAAGTGTGACAAGGCCGTATTTGATTGGCCAGAACATGTCACTTGCACACGTGGCGCGATTTCATTGGCCTTTTGATTTGACTTGACATGCCTTGTCATTTTGACACGTGACATGATCATATTTGCTCTTCCATTTGGCGTGGCATGCCATGTCATTTGACATGTGGCACCAAACTGGGCCTCTAGGAAGATGTCATCTTGGGCTTAATGAAGTAAGCTAATCATTTGTAGCCCAATTAAATGGGCTAGCCCAATCAATATTTATCGAACTTAAATAATTAATTCAATTGTATTAGCCCATAATATTTATTTGGACTATTATATTCAAAATGGTCCTAATAATTTTATTGAATTTATATTCAATAAAATTTACATGCCTACACCAGCATCCTTAAATCAGGACCGTTGATCTCCCAAAATCAACGGCCCACATGACTCCAACCCTTTTAAACTAACCTAAGCGGCCAAAACTCTAAATCATTTTCACCTAGCCCGCCCTTTCTGTTCACTCCTTCTCTCATCTTCTCCCCATTTCCTCTCAAAACCCTAGCGTCGTCATCACCCTAATCTCTCTGATTCCAACCCTATAATGGAATCAATCATTGATTATTTACCTTATTTGGCCCCTCCTCCTTACTGGCAACCCGATTTTGGTATTACTTAATAGCTTGCCTAAAATGGAAAGCGGATCTTAAGAGATTCGAACTAAATTTGGTTCAAAATCCTTAACCTGTTGTGTATTATGTTTGTGCTCATCCCGTTTTCTTTGTGAGTACGGTTGTTTTATGTATCTCTTGTAGATTCTTACTTATCCCTAAAGGTTAGGGTTTTAGATTCTCTTTGATTCGAACCTAAACTGGTTCAAACTTTGATTTTTAGCATTTTCTCGTCTATATTCACTTCTATGCATGAATCTGCCTATTACTAATAATTTCTTTTATTTGCCCTAAATTAGGGTTTTAGATCTTCTCTAGTTCGATTCGTTGTTACTTTTTGAATAAATCTCCTGTATATGTTCATTGTACATAGTATGTGATTATTTTGCCCTTGTTTCTCTGTTGATTTTATGGTTTACCTAAAACTATGGTTTGAGACTTTTACTCTTTCATTTCTAGTATGGTACTGATATTTTCCTTATTTTGTTCAATCTACCATGTTTCCATTATTTCTTTACCTTATTTTCCTTGAAACTATGTTAATTGATATTTTCCTTATTTTAAATGTTACTCGCCTGATTACACGCTATTATGCCCTGTTAATTTACTGAACTTTGTATTATTTATTCTATGATTAATTTCTTTCCTTACTTATATGTGTTTGATTACTTCCATTTCCCCTTAGGCAGGCTAGAACTCTCAACACTCTTACTAAGAAATCTAGGGCTTAGTTCTATAATCTTTCTGCTCTATCTTATTTACTTCTGGTCTTGGCCGGCTGAAAGCCAAGGCCAAACATTCTGGATTCTCAACATCGTGGCATTATTCTGGTTTTGCTCGCTTAAATGGTGAGTGACTATCCTTTGTCATATCATTTTTATGTGTTCCTGATCTGTGTTTATAATCCAGCATGTCTAAAATCCCTCTCTAAGCATGATTCTGCCTGTCTACATGCTTTTCTTTTAATCCTATGGTTAACACTGTTAATTTAAGATTGATTGTTTTGAATAATATGAATCCTCTTAAGAAAATATGCTCAATCTGCGTCCTGTGTGTTCTGAACCTATTCTGAATTTGAGTACCTTCAGGATAATGTTAGAAGGTTTAGTAGTCAATTAGTCTTAAGCCTGTGAACTTGTATTGTTACTAGGATTTTTGTCATTTATATGTTTTGATAATTTACTTTCTAACATGTTTGGAATTCATGTGACTGTTCTGATTGTTGGTTTTTAATAAGGTTGTCTTAAATGCTAGCATTAAACACCTAGCTTAACTAGACTGTTTTCCAGATTTCAACTTATTTGGGTTGTGTGTTTGAGCATGAACCTTGCTTGTTTTCATAATGTAATCCTGCCTACAAGTTCTGTGTTCTAAATTTGTTCTCTTCTGAGCATGTACCTTACTTATTTGGGTTGTGTGTTTGTATGTTGTCACTCTTTTTAAAAAAACTCCCAACCTTAGTCCTTAAGGGTCTGTCCTCAACCACCCCAATGCGAGCACTGCTTAGGGTCTATGTAAGACTCTTGTGAACTCTGACACACTGTGAATTGGTTCCCAATCTCTGTTGAATCATTTCTGAATATGTGGTTCTGGTGTGAGCATTGCTTTGGGTCCTTGAGGCCCTTGGGAACTTTGACACACTGGAAACCTGGTTTTATATGTTCCATGGGTGAACCACTCATATTTGGCTATGTTGTATCTGTGAATAAGCTTCGAAGTTGATTGGTTTGAAGGTTTGGTTCCCAGGTTTATTTGGACCTAATGGAGGCTCCCTATAGTGTATTTTTATTACTATTATGTAATTCATTCATTATCTGGTGTATAATAACTTTGTAATAAACAGATTCTGGGATATTTAATAAAATCGGGGGAATTTCTTATTTCCTTTTGTTAAACTGGGTAGAAATCCTGCCTATAGGGACTCGTCTATGCTATTAATTCTGCTCATTTGTCAAAACTGTTAAGTTCTACAATGTGTTCTAGAAACCCTGCCTATAGGACTTTCATTGGTGATGTCAATTCTGCTTAAACTCGTATGAGTTTTATATGGTGTGTACATTAGAAATCTTGCCTATAGGACGCATCAATATTTGTTAGCAATCATGCCTATAGGACCCCAATGTTTGATTCAAATGTTTGCTGGTAATGTGTACAATTTCTTCCCTTGTGTTACTTGATAGATACCATGCCTATAGAATTTAAATCAATTCAGTAATAGATATCATGCCTATAAGATTAAAATCAATTTCAAACCTAGAGATCATGTTTATAGATTTATGTCAGTTCAGTAATTAGAAAGCATGCCTATAGGATTAAAGGGAAATAAAAGGCTATGAAACATGTCTATGAAGCTAAAATCAGTGTGCATCTAGAAATCATGCCTATAGGGTTAAAACCAGTTCGACATTAGATATCATGCCTATAGGATTCTACTAATTGGTTCTGAATACAATTTCCACTGTCAATCACTTAGACAATATGCCTATAGGACTTAATAATAATTATGGATTCTGTAAGCGTGATGCATTACTGTCTGAAGTACCCAGACAATATTCATTAAAATCAGTAGGCAAATAATTGGTCCTAATACTCGCCTTAATGAAACTGCTTCTATATAACATTGCTCGCCTATTTCTCATATAGATATCCTGCCTATAGGACTTTAAGATTGATAAATATTGTCAATTAATTGTGTGCATTTGCTTTTTATGTGTGGAGGTCAACATGTTCCATATTTGCTTTGTATTTGCAGGTCCTAACTGTTATGTTTGTCGCCTTGTCTTTTACATTTTGAGCAACCTAGGCTTCGTCTAGAAGTATCCCAAATAGAGGTCTTAAACCTCCAGGGCCATAGGTAAAGGACGAGTAGTGCACGCATAGGAAACGAACTAGAATCAACTAGAACGCTTAAGTAACAACTTAAAGATAGCAATCGGGTAGCAGGAGATGATAGTCTGTGTGCTGAATACTATGAGTAATACCCCGACTTGAGGAAGTTACAAAGTATTGCACGGGGTGATCCTACAGGCTAAAAAACTTAGGA
>ML422960.1:0-105927 GCA_005239525.1 Nicotiana knightiana | reverse complement strand
CCCCCCCCCCCCTTCCTCATTCCTGTTTTAAAATTAAGTTGTTTATTTCATTTGTCAAAATTGCTTCCTTTTACTTTAGACTAATTCGCTTAAGTTATGTTCGGTCGGGAGCCACCATTGTGGACCTCGAGAGGTGCCTAACACCTTCCCCCTCAAGGTATTTTCGAACCCTTACCCGGTCTCTGGTGATGCAAACTGGTATAATATGAGTTATTTGCTCTAGGTTCCCTAACACACCTTAATCCGTTAGGTGACGACTCTAACCAATTCCTTTTCCCTACCCTCTCAAAGGAGTTGTCAAATGTCGAAAACCGATTTCGTGAGAAAAAGGGGCGCGACACCGATGCCCTATTAACTGCTTTCCCCGTGTTTATTTCTGCTATTGGGCCGCAAGATTCATTTTGAATTTCATAGTGTTTTGGGACACTTAGTCCCTAAATAAGCGTTTAAGTCTTAAAATTTGGACCGTAGTCGGAGCAGTGTGAAGGCGGGCCCGGAATGGAATTTTGTTGACTCCATTAGCTCCATTAGGTGATTTCGGTATTAGAGGCGTGTCTAGATTGTGTTTTGGAGGTCTGTAGCTTATTTAGGCTTGAAATGCCTAAAGTTGAATTTTGTGAGTTTCCCGATCGAAAGTGAGATTTTGATATTAGGGTCGGAAACCGATTCTGGATGTTTGAATAGGTCCATAGTGTTGAATATGACTTGTGTGCAAAATTTGGGGTCAATTGGACATGGTTTGGTTGGTTTCGGCATCGGTTGTAGAATTCTTGAGATTTCAAGTTCAATAGGCTTGGATAGGAGGGTGATTCGTGGTTTTAGCGTTGTTTGATGTGATTTAAGGGTTCGACCAAATCAGTATGATGTTATAGGATTGGTTAGTATGTTTGGTTGAGGTCCTGGGGGTTTCGGGTGTGTTTCGAATGCTCAACGAGTCAGTTTTGGACTTAGAATGACAGTAGATTTGCGGGTTTTTCTGTTGCGGACATTTGTTCTTCGCATTCGCGAAGGCTAACCAGTGGAAGCATTGCAAACGCAAGGAGCTGAGCGCGTTCGCGAAGAGGAAAAGGCGAAGCAGCTAGGACCTCAGAAAGATGCTCTACGCGTTCGCAAGTAAAGGGTCGCGTTCGCGAAGGTCCTGGTAGCTGAAGCTACGCGTTCTCAAGAGGACCCTCGCGTTCATGAAAGTGGAATTTGGGCCAATGGATTTTCGTTCATCTCATTCTCATGGTAGTCTCGCGTTCGCGAAGAAGGATGCATCTGGGCAGAATTTAAATTCCAAAATCGAGGGTTTGAGTTCATAACTCAAAAATTGGATTGAGAGCTCGGTAGGAGGCAAAATTTGGACAGATTTTTTAAGGAAGTTTGTGGGTAATGATTCTTAACTCCCTTTTGATTATACCCCATTAATCTAAGCTTAATTTCATCATTTAATTTCGGATTTGGGGTGAAAATTTGAGGAAAATTGAGAAAAGTTCTTAGGCCGAATTTTGGGATTTTGATCGAGATTTTGGTATCGGATTTGAGTGATTTTGGTATGGGTAGAATCGTGAGTGAATGAGTGTTCATAATCCATAATTTTTACTTGATTTCGAGATGTGGGCCCCGGGAGGATTTTTGGGCATTTTTTCTAATTTATCGTCGTATCTTTAAATTCATTAGTTAAATTAGTTGCTTGTAGTTTTATTTACGTTATGTAATTGATTTGGTTAGATTTGGGTCACTCGGAGTTGGATACTCGTGGCAAAAGCGTGATATCGGATTGATTTTGAGTTGGTTCGAGGTAAGTGGCTTGCCTAACCTTGTGTGGGGGAACTCCCCTTAGGATTTTGGTACTGTTGTCATACGAATGTTGTATACATGAGGTGACGAGTTCATACATGTGCTAATTGTTGAAAACCCCCATTTTTATTAAGTAAATGTCTATGTTTTCTTTTAATTGATAAATACTAGTATGTGAAACCTCCTGTTTAGCTTAGGAAAGCATGCTTATGTGACTTAATTTCCTTACATGCTTTAACTGCCTACTTGGATTCTGTGTAGCATGTTTAGAGTAGAAATTTCACGTTTTTTCTGATGCAAATTTGAATAGAACGTTAGACTTCTTCCTTGAGACTGTTGTGTATTTACTCTGGGAATACGGATCGATATTCCGAGAGATCCCCCTGCATGTTTACTTTGGGACTGCGGATCAGTATTCCGGGAGATTCCCTTGTATATTTACGATTTGGACTACGGGGCGATATCCTGGGAGATCCTTTGCACATTTATGTTTGGGACTACGGGACGTTATCCTGGGAGATACCCTGTTACTATCTTTGTGTACTGAGTTATTTCTTTTTGTGATTTCATTCTTTATCGACTGTTAGTATTTAAATCATATTGTTACACTTCATATTGTTTACCTTGTTATATATATATATATATATATATATATATAAAACCAGTAGAGCCCTGATTGATCTCGTCACTACTCGACCGTAGTTAGGATTGGCAATTACTGGGTACTGTTGTGGTGTACTCATGCCCTTTCCTATACATGTTTTTCGTGTGCAGATCCAGGTTCTTCTGCTCTGCCATACTACCCATGAGGCGTAGCGATTCAGAGACTTCGAGGTATCTCTACCGCGTCCGCAGACCTAGAAGCCCCTCTCTTTTACCCCTTCTAGCTATAGACTTCTTGTATTTACTTTTGTTTAGACTTCTGGAGTTAGAACATTATGTATTTCTTTAGCTTGTGATTCATGAGATTCCGGGTTTTGGGAGTGTTTTTGTTTAGTTTGAGAGAGTGATATTGTCACGGCCCCAAATCCTAAGCCGACCGTGATGGCGCCTAACATGGAACTAGGCTAGCCAACAATCACATACTGACATAATATTTTCATAATTTCCAAAACGGTTCCGATATATCACAAAATTCTTTCGTTTAAGCAGTTCACAGCAACAAAAAAATGAACAAAACAGTTTATACACTATCCCAAAACCTGGAGTCAACCGTCATGAGCATCTATAAGTAGTACAAAATAACCCTACTGTCATAATAAATCAAGACTCGGAACGAGGAACTAAATACAGAACAAGAAAATGGGAAAAGAGATGTTGTGGACGCTGAACAGCTACCTCGAAGTCCCAACTCTGGCTCCACACGAAGGAAGAAAACTACCGCTCGATACCAGCACCTGTATCTACACACAGGGGTGCAGGGAGTAATGTGAGTATGCCAACTCAGTATTAATGAAAATAAATCAAGTCTAAGCAGTAAGAAACACATAAGATCAAATCATCAATTCACAATAAGCACAACCCTTCTTTCCAACGGTGTATACATTAAATCAACATGCTTTAAAAGCCAACTTAAGTAAAATCCTTTGAAAAGTGTGTTCTCCAACAATTTCAGAAAAATATCCAAAGAGTTTAGTGTAAAATGAAATAAATCATAAATAGCCCCTCGGGCCAAAACATATATCATAAATCGCCCCTCGGGAAAATCATCACTCAGAATCAGTCGCTCAGCATACCTCACAATCACTCAGTATCATCCCCTTGAGCAACCTCACTATCAATCATGCGTCGCAATCACTCGTCACTCGGCACTCGCACTCAGTAGGTACCTGCGCTCACTGGGGGTGTGTACAGACTCCGGAGGGGCTCCTTCAGCCCAAGCGCTAATATCAATCCACCTCGTGGCATATCATATCCTCACAATCAGGCCCTCGGCCTCACTCAATCAAAAACTCTCAAAAAGCCCCTTGGGCTATCAGTAAAACGGGGTACTCGACCCAAAACATCATTTTATATCTCAAAATAGTGTAAATAAGGTTGAGTTTCGAAATTAGTTAAACATAAGATGACTGGGTGTAAATCATAAGTGAACACAGTGAGGAAATATCATTAAAAGCCCCCCACGGGGTCTAAACAAGTCGGCACAAGGCCCCAAACATGGCTTGCAGCCCAAATACAGTAATAGTCTTAAAACACGATTTAATGTATGATTTAAAAGTAAATGCGCAACTCAATGGTTTCCACGGGAAGGACCAAGTCCAAATCCAAAAATTAGTGCACGCCACACACTCCTCATCCAGCGTGTGCGCCACTCCAAAAATAGTAAGAAAATACGTAGTCCGGGGTTTCATACCCTCAAGACAAGATTTACAGTCATTACTTACCTCAAACCAGCCCAAATACTAATCCGCGATGCTCTTGCCTCTCGAATCGGCTCCCGACTACTCCAAATTTAACCAAACCAGATTAATATCATCAATATACGCTAAAGGAGCAAAGCCTACTCGAAAACGATCAATTTTAACCAAAATTCCCGAAATTGGCCAAACCCGGCCCTCGAGCCCACTTATCGGAATTCTATAAAAATCACATCACAAGAATCCTTATCCTTTCCCGATTCTACACACATAAAATGCATCAAAATCCGACCATAATTGACCCCTAAATTCCTTAATTATAAGCCTTAATTTCCCAAGCCCTAAACCCCCAATTTATGCCGTTAAATTCCACTAATTCCAAACCTAATCTGTCAAATAACAACATGGAATCGAGTTTTTAGTCCAAGAAACTTACCTCCAAAGAAGACCCTCGAAATCCCTCTTCAATTTTCTCCCAAAAGCCTCAGCCTGCATGGAAAATATGATGAAAGTGCCAAAAATTCGCGAAGGCTGGAATTTATACTAACTGCCCAGTGGTTCCGCACCTGCGGACCCGCACTTGCAGTCCCCGGTGCTCACCTACAGAAAACGCTTAGAGGCTCAGTCTCTGCACCTGCGATCAAACTTCCACATCTGCGGCTTCGCAGGTGCGGTAAAAACCTTGCACCTGCGGAACTCCTCCAACCCACCAAAAACCACATTTGCGATGAGCCCCCCGCTTCTGCGGGCCTGAACCTGCGATACCCTATCCGCAAGTGCGTTAACACCATCACCAGCAGCATCAGCTGCTATTTTCCAACTTAAAATCCCCTGATGGCTATCCGAAATCAACCCGATCCCCCTCGGGACCCCAACAAAAAATATAAAAAAGTCCCATAACCTTATTCAAACTTAGTCGAGCCTTCGGAACACCCAAAACAATGCTAAAACGCCAAGATCACATCGGATTCAAGCTTATGAACTTTGAGATTTCTAAATTTCGCCAATGATGCCGAAACCAACCAAAACACGTCTGAATGACCTGAAAATTTGCACACACGTCCAAAATGACACTAAGAACCTGCTCCAACCTCCGAAATTCCATCCCGACCCCGATAGCTAATTTTCCACTGCTAACCGGAAATTGCCAAAAACTAATTTTCGCCAATTCAAGCTTAATTCTACACCGGACCTCAAAACCACATTCCGAACACACTCCTAAGACCCAAATCACCTAACGAAGCTATCCGAGCCATAAAATCTACATCCGAGGTTTTTTACCAATAAGTAAACTCCCACTTAACTTTTTCAACTATTAAGCCAGTTTAAGAGACTAAGTGTCTCAGTTCTCACCACGACCACCCCGAACCCGAACCAAGTGACCCAGCTTATCATAATTAGGTTAACTAGCACACAACAAAGCTGAAATAGAGGAAATGAGGCTAATCTCACGGAACGACCGGCCGGGTCATTATAGATATTGTATATGCCGAGCGGCATTTTGAACTTCTTTATTAAGTTACCCGTAAATTTCTAGTTTTATGTCTTATTTCCTTTTTTCACAAATTGCTAGGCTTACCTAGTCGTAGAGACTAGGTGTCGTCACGACAGTTCACGGAGGGAGAACTTGGGTCTAGATAAGTTGGTATCAGAGCTCTAGGTTCATAAGAGTCATGAATCACAAGCTGGTTTACTAGAGTCTCGCAGATCAGTACAGAGACGTCTGTACTTATCTATGAGAGGCTATGTAACTATTAGGAAAATTCAACTTCATTTGATTTCCTTATCGTGAGAGATTTTTTATATCAAAATTCTAAACCTCTATCTTCTATTCTCTCACAAATGGTGAGGAGATGTGCTACCGGAGATGACCAGGAACCCACACCCCTGCTAGAGCCACCAGAGGTTGGCGGGGTAGAGTACGAGGACGTGCACGTGGTGTAGCCAGAGCACCCGCGTGAGCTACTACAGATGAGCCACCAGCAGCTCTAGCCAGAGCCTAGGCTCCTGATACGCCTACAACTACTACTGCTCCAGCTCTCCAGGAGATCGTTACATAGTTCATGAGCATGTACACCACTCTAGCTCAGACAGGGTTGATTCCCCTTACTGCAGCCACATCTCAGGTTGGGGGAGGAGCACAGACTCTTGCCGCCCCCACCCTAGAGTAGCGGGTTCAAGTAGATGAGATCCCAGAGGTTATACCGATACCGCCTGTAGCCCAAGTTTAGCCCGAGGATAAGGCAGTCGCGTCAGAGGATGAACAACGGAGGCTTGAGAGGTTCAAGAAGTACAAGCCTCCTACATTCAGTGGTCTAGCATTAGAGGATGCTCAGGGATTTCTGGAGAAGTGCTACTGTATCCTCCGCACTATGGGTATATCAGGATCGATTGGGGTTTCTTTCACTACCTTCCATGTTCGAGGAGCAGCCTATCAGTGGTGGCATACTTTTGAGTTGGATAGTCTAGCTAAGGCAGCTTCCCTTACATGGACCAAATTTTAAGATATGTGTTTGAGTGAGTATGTCCCTTAGAGCCTCAGGGACGCATGGTGTGTGGAGTTTGAGCATGTACGCCAAGGTACTATGACTGTTTCAGAGTATGCTTTCCGTTTCACTAACTTGTCTAGGCATGCACCGGCCTTGGTTTCTACAGTTCGCAAGAGAGTTTGCCAATTTATTGAGGGGATCATTTCCAGCATCAGGTCTAGCATGGCCCGGGAATTAGAGATGGATATTGCTTATTAGTAAGTGGTGAGCATTGATAGGAGAGTAGAGGGAATGCATGCTAGGGATTGGGAGGAAAGAGAGTCCAAGAGGTCTCGAGAGTCGGCCCATTATTCTGGTGCCTGTGCCCCAGTTGTAGTTCGTCATGGTAAGGGTTATATGAGTCACCCCATTCATTAAACTCTTCCAGCAGCCAGTGGTATTCCAGCTCCGCCTAGGCCTTAGGAGCCTTATTATGCACCTCCAGCACCTAGTGCGCCTCCAACACGAGGTGCTTTCAGTGGTCAGTCCAGAAGACCTGGACCGAGCCAGTCACAGCCACCATGTCCTCCTAGAGCTTACTTTGAGTGTGGTAACACACGCCATATGGTGAGGGATTGCCCTAGACTTAGGAGGGGTGCACCTCCACAGACTTCTCATCCACAGCGTGCTCCATAAAGTTCCCAAGCTATGATCACAACACCTGTTGCTAGCCCACCTGCTCAGCCAACTAGAAGTGGAGGTCGAGGAGGTAGTGGTCGCCCTAGAGGGGGAGGACATGCCAGATATTATGCCATTCCTACCCGTACAGAGGTTGTTGCCTCTGATTCCATCATCATAGGTATTGTTCCGATTTTTCATATAGATGCATCGGTTCTATTCAATCAAGGCTCCACTTATTCTTATGTGACCTCTTATTTTTCCCCACATTTGGGAATATCTCGGGATTCTTTGAGTTCCCCTGTTTATGTTTCTACTCCTGAGGGAGATTCTCTTGTTGTGGATCGCGTTTATTGATCGTGTTTGATTGCTCTTAATAGTTTTGAGACCGGAGTCGATTTATTATTTCTCAGCATGGTAGATATTTATGTTATCTTGGGCATGGACTGGTTATTTCCCCATTATGACATTCTTGATTGTCACACCAAGATCGTGACACTCGCTATGCCAGGTGTACCGCGATTAGCGTGGAGGGGCACTTTAGATCACACTCCTAGTAGAGTTATTTCTTTTCTTAAAGCTCAGCGAATGGTTGAGAAGGGGTGTGACGCATATCTAGCCTATGTGAGAGATGTTGTATTGATACCCCTGCAGTTGATTCAATCCCAGTAGTATGGGATTTCTCTTATGTGTTTCCAGTTGATCTTCCGGGCATGCCGCCCGATAGAGATATTGATTTTGGCATTGATTTATTTCGGGCACTCAACCCATTTATACTCCTCTGTACCATATGTCTCCTCCTGAGTTAAAGGATTTGAAGGAGCAGTTATAGGAATTGCTTGATAGGGGCTTTATTCGGCACAGTGTGTCACATTGGGGTGCTCCTGTCTTGTTTTGTGAAGAAATATGATGGTTTTATGTGTATGAGCATTGCTTATCGCTAGTTGAACAAAGTAACAATAAAGAACCAATATCCTTTTCCTTGTATTGATGATATGTTTTACCAGTTACAGGGTGCTCGAGTGTTTTCTAAGATTGACTTGCGTTCAGGTTATCATCAATTCAAGATTCGGGAGCCAGATACCCCAAAGACTGATTTTAGGACTCGGTAAGGTTATTACGAGTTCCTTGTTATGTCATTTGGGATGACCAATGCCCGGCCATATCTTGACTCGTTCGCCATTGTCTTTATTGATGACATTCTGGTATACTCCCGGAGTCGGGAAGATCATGAGTAGCACCTGAGGACAGTGCTTCAGACTTTGGGAGAAAAGAAATTATATGCAAAGTTCTCAAAATGTGAGTTCTGGTTGGATTCCGTGGCATTCTTAGGTCACGTATTATAGAGTGAGGGGATCAAGGTGGACCCGAAAAAAGTGGAAGCAGTGCAGAGTTAGCCCAGACCATCCTCAGCTACAGAGATCCGTAGTTTTCTTGGCTTGGCAGGTTATTACCGTTGATTTGTTGAGGGATTTTCATCTATTGCAGCACCTATAACCAGGCTGACCCAGAAGGGTGCTCCGTTCAGGTGGACAGAGGAGTGTGAGGAGAGCTTTCCGAAGCTCAAGACAGCTTTGACTATAGCCCCAGTATTGATATTGCCTACAGGTTCGGGGTCTTATATTGTCTATTGTGATGCCTCGAGGATTAGCCTTGGAGCGGTATTGATGCAGGACGGTATGGTGATTTCCTACGCGTCCAGATAGCTGAAGGTGCAAGAGAAGAATTATTCTGTCTATGATCTCGAGTTAGCTGCTATTGTTCACGCCTTGAAGATCTGGCGTCCTTATTTGTACGTTTTCCTTGTGAGATCTCTCCTGATCACCGTAGTTTGCAGCATTTGTTCAAGCAGAAGGACCTTAATTTGCATCATATGAGGTGGTTAGAGCTGCTGAAGGACTATGATATCACTATCTTATATCACCGGGGCAAGCCAATGTGGTGGTCGATGCTTTGAGCCGCCGGTCGGAGAGTTTGGGGAGCTTAGCTTATCTATCAGCAGCAGAGAGGCCCATGGCGATGGATGTTCAGGACTTAGCCAGCCAATTTGTGAGATTGGATCTTTCGGAGCCCAGTCGAGTTCTAGATTATGTGGTTTCTTGGTCTTCCTTGTTTGATTGTATCAGAGAGCGTCAGTATGATAACCCTAATTTGCTTGTCCTCAAGGACAAGGTTCTGCATGGTGATTCCATAGATGTGACCATTGGTGATGACAGGGTATGAGGATGCAGGGTTGGATATGTGTACCCAATGTTGATGGGCTTCGGGAGTTGATTCTATAGGAGGCCCATAGTTCACGGTATTCCATCCATCCGGGTGCCACGAAGATGTATCAGGATTTGAGGTAGCACTATTGGTGGAGGAAGATGAAGAAAGACATAGTTAGGTTTGTAGCTTGGTGCTTTAATTGTCAGCAGGTGAAGTATGAGCATCAAAGACCGGGTGGATTGCTTCAGTAGATAGAGATTCCGGAGTGGAAGTGGGAGCGGATCACCATGGACTTCGTAGTTGGACTCCGACGGACCTTGAGGAAGTTCGATTCCATTTGGGTGATTGTGGATCAGCTGACCAAGTCCGCACACCTCATTCCTGTATATACCACTTATTCTTCAGAGCGGTTGGCTGAGATCTATATCCGGGAGATTGTTCGACTGCATGGTATTCCAGTTTCCATCATTTCAGATAGAGGTACTCAATTCACATCACGGTTTTGGAGGGCCGTACAGCATGAGTTAGGTACTCGGCTGAAGTTGAGCACAACATTTCACCCCTAGACAGACAGATAGTCCGAGCGCACTATTCAGATTCTTGTGGATATGCTTCGTGCGTGTGTGATGAAGTTTGGAGGTTCTTGGTTTAGTTCTTTCCACTAGCGGAGTTTTCCTACAACAACAGTTGTCAGTCCAGCATTCAGATGGCACCGTATGAGGCTTTGTATGGTAGGCGGTGTAGATCCCCGATGGGTTGGTTTGAGTCGGGCGAGGCTAGATTATTGGGCACAGACTTGGTTCAGGACGCTTTGGAGAAGGTTAAGGTGATTCAGGATAGACTCTGCACAGCCTAGTCCAGACAAAAGAATTATGCGGACTAGAAGGTTTGCGATATTTTATTTATGGTTGGAGAGCGGGTCTTGCATTGGGTTTCTCCTATGAAGGGCGTTACGAGATTTGGGAAGAAGGGGAAATTGAGTCTGAGGTTTATTATTCCTTTTGAGGTATTGCGATGTGTTGGGGAGGTTTCTTATGAGCTTGCCTTACCTCCCATCTTGGCAGGAGTTCATCCGGTATTTGATGTTTTGATGCTCCGAAGGTATCATGGTGATCCGCCACACATGTTGGATTTCAATTCAATCCAGTTGGACAAGGATCTATCTTATGTTGAGGAGAAAGTGGCTATATTGTACATAAAGGTTCGAAAGCTGAGGTCAAAGAGTATTGCATCAGTAAAGGTTTAGTGGCGGGGTCAGCAGATCGAGGAGGCGACTTTGGAGACCGAGCAAGATATGTGCAATCGTTACCCTCATTTTTTCACCACTTCAGGTATGTGTCTAAGCTCGGTAGAGGACGAACGAATATTTTAAGACGGGGAGGATGTAACGACCTGGCCAGTTGTTTTGAAAATTTATGCCCCGATCCCCTATTAACTGTTTTCCCCATGTTTATTTCGGCTATTGTGATTTGTCAGGAAGATTCGTTTTGAATTTCGGAGTGTTTTGGGACACTTAGTCCCTAAATGAGAGTTTAAGTCTTAGAATTTGGACCGTAGTTGGAGCAGTGTGAAGAGGGGACCGAAATAGAATTCCGTCAACTCCGTTAGCTCCGTTGAGTGATTTCGGGCTTAGGGGCAAGTTGAATTTTTGGAGTTTCCGGATCAATAGTGAGATTTTTATATCGGGTTCGGAATCTGATTCCGGAAGTTAGAACAGGTCCGTAGTGTTGAATATGACTTGTGTGCAAAATTTGGGGTCAAGCGGACATGGTTTGGTTGGTTTCGGCATCGGTTGTAAAATTCTTGAGATTTCATGTTCATTAGGCTTGGACTGAAGGGTGATTTGTGGTTTTAGCGTTGTTTGATGTCATTTGAGGGTTCGACCGAGTGCGTATGATGTTTTAGGATTGGTTGGTATGTTTGGTTGAGGTCTCGGGGGCCTCGAGTGTGTTTCGGATGCTCAACGGGTCATTTTTGGACTTAGAAGGATAGCAAATTTGCTGGTTTTTCTGTTGCATACATTTGTTCTTCACGTTCGTGAAGGGGAGATCGCGTTTGTGAAGGCTAGCCAGTGGAAGCATCGCGAACGTGAGGAGCTGAGCACACTCGCGAATAGGAAAAGGTGGAGCAGTTGGGACCTCAGGAAGATGCTCTACAAGTTCGCGAGTAAAGGGTCTCGTTCGCGAAGGTCCTGGTAGCTGAAGCTACACGTTTGCGAGAGGAAACTCACGTTGGCGAAAGAGGAATTTAGGCCAGTGGCTTGTTGTTCATCGCGTTCGCGATGGTAGTCTTGCGTTCGCGAAGAAGGACGCATCTAGGCAGAATTTAAATTCCAAAATTGAGGGTTTGAGTTCATAACTCAAAAATTGGATTGAGAGCTCGGTATGAGGCTAAATTTGGAGAGGTTTTCGGAGGAAGTTTGTGGGTAATGATTCTTAACTCCCTTTTGATTATACCCCGTTAATCTAACATCATTTAGTTTCGGATTTAGGGTGAAAAATTGGAGAAATTTGAGAAGTTCTTAGGCTGAATTTTGGGATTACGATCGAGATTTTGGTATCGAATTTGAGCAATTTTGGTATGGGTAGACTCATGAGCGAATGGGTGTTCATAATCAGTAATTTTTACCCGATTCCGAGACGTGGTCCCGGGGAGGATTTTTGGGCATTTTTCTAATTTCTCATTGTAGCTTTAAATTCATTAGTTAATTAGTTGCTTGTAGTTTTATTTACGTTATGCAATTGATTTGATTATATTTGGGTCACTCGGAGTTGGATACTCGTGGTAAGAGCGTAATATCGGATTGATTTTCAGCTAGTTCGAGGTAAGTAGCTTGCCTAACCTTGTGTGGGGGAACTCCCCTTAGGATTTTGGTATTGTTGTTATATGAATGTTGTGTACGTGAGGTGATGAGTGCGTACATATTCTAATTGTTGAAAAAAACCCCTTTTCATTAAGTAAATATCTATGTTTTCCTTTAATTGAGCAATACTAGTATGTGAAACCTCCTGTTTAGCTTAGGAAATCATGCTTATGTGACTTAAATGCCTTACCTATTTTAACTACCTACTTGGATTCTGTGTAGCATGCTTAGAGTAGAAATTTCTTGTTTTCCTGATGCGAACTTGAACAGAATTGTAGACTTCTTCCTTGAGACTGTTGTGTATTTACTTGGGACTACGGATCGGTATAGCGAGAGATCCCCCATCATGTTTACTTTGGGACTACGAATTAGTATTTTGGGAGATTCTCCTATATATTTACGATTAGGACTACGGGATGATATCCCGGGAGATCCTCTGCACATTTATGTTTGGGACTACGGGACGTTATCCTGGGAGATCCTCTGTTGCTATCTCTGTTTACTGAGTTCTTTCCTTCTGTGATTTCATTCTTTATCGACTGTTAGTATTTAAATCATACTGTTTCACTACATATTGATTACCTTGTTATATATATATATATAACCAGTAGGACCCTGACTGATCTCGTCACTACTCGACTAAGGTTAGGCTCGGCACTTACTAGGTACCGTTGTGGTGTACTCATGCCCTTTCCTGCACATGTTTTTCGTGTGCAGATCCAGGTCCTTCTGCTCAATCATACTACCCGTGAGGCGGAGCGATTCAAAGACTTCGAGGTATATCTCCCACGTCTGCAGACCTAGAAGTCCCTCTCTTTTCCCCCTTCTAGCTATAGACTTCTTATATTTACTTTTGTTTAGACTTCTGGAGTTAGAACATTATGTATTTCTTCAGCTTGTGATTCATGAAATTCCGGGTTTTGGGAGTGTTTTTGTTCAGTTTGATAGAGTGATATTGTAAATGCCGAGCGTCATTTTAAACTTCTTTACTATGTTACCCGTAAATTGCTAGTTTCGTATCTTATTTCCTTCTTCCGCAAATTGCTAGGCTTACCTAGTCGTAGAGACTAGGTGCTGTCACGACAGTTCACGGAAGTAGAACTTGGGTCATGACAGTCTGCTGAGGGTTCAATTTGAAGAGACTAATTCCAAATGGGCCGAAGTCCATAACGTCATTCTTGCTGCATCTGATCACGAGGCTGCCACCACTGAAAGATTGACCAATTTGGAGGCAGCCTTGAACAAAGTTGAAAAGCTTGTTGCTGCTGCGGTGAAATATGCCTAGTTAGAGGAGAAATATAAGAATACCATTGAGAACAATAGAATTTTCAACTCTACTGTCCGCAACCTCGATAATAGCCTCAAGTCCATTAGATCTGCCCGGCAAAACTTCCAGTTTTCCAATTCGCATTCTTCGCATTCAAACACTAGGGGGAATTACATGAGGATACGGCAACAATGACTGCCACATCGATCGGGAAGAAAAAATCGAAAATATAGTTGTATCATTGGGACCAGTAACTGCGTGACCAGCCCCATAGAAACAAGTTGTACAAGTTAGCCACAAGAAATGGCAATCTCTTTTTTTAGCATAACGAATGTTTATGTCTATGTCCAGTCCTATTTTTCGAAAATGGAAGGAATAAAGTGAAGTCTTTTTATTTCTATCTTGTTTCTTGTCTGAGCGATGAACTGACTTTGTCATTTAAAAGTTAAACAAATACTTCAAATGCTAGTGCCATAATGAACAGGATACGTCCTCTTCAAGAGAACCATAAACATAAGAGGGCCCTCTCTTATAAAAACTCTCACGTTAAAGGTTGTTCGGAAGAACTTATACTCGAAATCTGAATGCCTTCGGGGAAAAATACACTCGAAGCCTTGCACAAAAAGGCGCAAGAATCAATTCGCACAAATACTTATAAAAACTCTCACGTTAAAGGGTTGATTTTGGAAGAACGTATACCTGGAATCCGAATGCGTTCAGGGAAAAATACACCTGAAGCCTTACATAATCAGACGCAAACAGTAAAATTTGCGCAAAATACTTAAGCAAAAAAATACAAAGATTAAAAGTTGCATAAATGTAAAAACGAAAGAATTCAGAAAGACTCATGCAATGATTGAGCAAAAGATGCTTTTATTTACAATAAACGTGCCAAAATGGCACAGGTACAAAAGTTGGGAAAAGAAAGGAAAAGCTAAACTGCTACCTCTCAGGAACCCGGAGGAAAAGAAGTGTTCGCGCCCGCAGGGAAAGTATGTAGATCTGTCGACGGCTCAATATTTTGGACCTCATCAGTTTGGCCTTAACATCTTCGCCTTCCAGTTCCTCTTCAGTTCCCTGAGTTTCAGAACTGAAAGCATTAGGCTCTGTCGGGATACCCCTTTTAACAGCTAACTCAAGCTCACGAGCCTTAGCGATTTCAGCATCAAAGTCAATGATTGGCCTCTTCCAAGATTTTTCTCCTCATGTTGTACATAAAAAAAGTTTTCTCAACAATGAGGGAAACATCTCGGCGCTTAAGTTCTTCTTTAATTTGGGTTACCTCAACAGAAAGTTATTCCCGGGCGGATCTAACGGATCTGAGGCTAACATCAAGGTCACGGACAGTTGAGTTAAAGAGCCTATTATGCTTAATAGTCTTCCTTTACCTCTCCTCCAACTGGGTATGTTTCACCCCCGCAGCAGCAAGTTCTTCAGTTTTGGAGTTCAAGTTGCCTCTAAATTGATCAATCTTTCAGCGGAGGCATCCTCACGATTGGATGCAGCAAGAACATCATTGGCTAAGGGTATCCATTTCTTGCTCGCTTTGCTAAACGAGCCTCTAACACGAAGACCTCAACAGCTTTGGTTTCCAGTTCCGGGAGGCAAGCAACGGCTTGGTCCCGCTCGACCAAAAGTTGATCCCACTCGGAGGTAGTTCCTCCTTTTTGCGAATCAACCTCTGAAGGCCCTCAGAAGCAAGGAAATTGGCCTACAAAACAAGAAAGGCAAATTCAAAAGTAATACTAAATCGAAGATAGAAGAAACGACAAAGAAAAAGAAGAATATACAGCTGCAGCACTGTGCATGGAATTATTCAATAAGCACTCTCGAGAGAGAGAGCATGTATCTCTTCCTAGTCTTTTTCTGAAGCCAAAGGCCTTACATAGTTAGCAAGTTCCACCGGACGGGATAGCACGTTGCACCCGGTGGAGACCAAGAGAGTAACGTTCCTCCTCCTTTGTGGATCTTCCGAAAGGGCGGCATAATTCTGCCCCAAATTCCCATGAACTGGGACTGGGGAAGAGGAACATTCTCTTCTCGAATAGATGCGGCGGATGGAAATGGTGTAGCACTTGATGATGGAAGAATGGGTGAAGAAGGTGATGAAGTTGATGGCGTTGAAGCAGTTGTAGCAACTGCAGTGCTGGTTGTTGGTTGCTCATCAACCAAATACGGAGGGCCCGGTACTCATCCATGTGGTACTAGGCGCAATGACTGGGATCGGTCAACGGGAGTTGGCATTTGTACCATCTCGAACTCCCCCCAAAGCACCGAGACATCGTCCTCGGTTGGTGTAACTAACTCAACATGTTGAGCATTATGTTGAAATGATAAGGATCATCGTCTTCTATGTAGAGAATCTCCCTCATCACTAGCTCCTCAATCATCGTTAATCATCACGGTTTCTATGGTCGGCCCAGGCGAAGGGCTCGCCACCACGACTTCCGGAGACCACTCGTGGGCGGTGTTCTTCGCCTTCTTATTCTTTCCCTGGCCACAGAGGAACACCTTATTTTTGGTTGCTCGTTCTCCGGGCGGGACTCCATGAAGAAATATTTGTACCCAAAGCAGGCCTGAAGACAGTTGTTCGAGTAAGCGCCTCCTAAAGCAGCCTCGCCACATCAGCAGGATCAGCCAAAACATCCTCCTCGGGGATGACAATTGAGCCCGCGGGTAGACCTAATTTCAGGAAAAAAGGGAGAAAGGATCAATCAATTTCCTTACGTAAAAAACAAAAACGAGATGAGTCTAAGTTACCATGATTTTTGGCCTTCCACCCGTATTTGTGGGCAAGTTCTTTCCATGTGCGGGTTTTTGGACCTACTAGTCTAAGCCTTCAACCCTAGGTGGAACCCATCGAGTTGCTGAAACAGGTGAAGGAAGAAGGATCAATACGGATATAAAAATATTTCTAATGAAAGAATTATTAAAGGAGCTTACGAGTTCGGTTCCATGATTCCGGAAAGGATGAAGTCATTGCCGGAATGATATCATTGGTTTCAATGAACCATTCCATCCATCCACGGCCGCTGTCATCATATTTGCTGAAGTTTATCATTCCCTCCTGGAAGATTTTGGGGGAATAGAGATTCATCACATGAGTTAAGGATAGCTCCTCTCCCGATTTCTAGCACAGGCGTCGGAGGCAAGTAATTATCCTCCACACGAAAGGACTCACTTGTGCCAAACATACTTGATAGCGAAAGCAAAACTCCTCAATGATGTCAAGCTCTCCACTTAGAGAAAATGTCCTCAAAGTGAAGGGATACGTATAGAAGCCCGTAAAACCCCTCTTGGGTAGTTACCCGCTCTGCTAGGTCGGGAGCGATAATGTCTAGGTCTTGGTAGCGACAATCTTCCTTCACAGCAGGAATGCTAGAAAGACGGATGGAAGAAGAATACCTATTAACGGCCAATGTACGAGGTCTAACTGAAGGGAATTTCTCTTCGAAGTCTTTTGTTGTAACAAGACTTTTATGGATGATAGTGCTCACTGTTGGAGAAGCAGCGTCCTCGTCTTTGTTATTGTTCTTTGAGGAACTGGTATTCTTTGAAGAAAAAAACATTAAATGTTATGGAAGAAGGAAAAGCTTTTTTTTAAGAGAGTTAAAATGTTGAAGAACAGGATACAAGTTCAATAAAGAGAGTTTGGAGAGTTATGGAGTATGAATGAATGATATTAATGCGTATAAATAAAAGTTTAGGCGGATAAATTCGTGTCCATGATTACCTCGATAACTGGCAAAAGTTATGTTGAATCGTAGGATGACGCGTTTTTAGGGCATTAAATGCGGAGAGACATGCGTCTAATCAACCGTCAGGATCTTTTCAGAAGGAATTATAGTAATTCCCGCCAAAAAGAATGTTTTTACCAATTTTCCGGTGACACAAAGTTATCTCACTGAAATCAGGGGGGGACTATATGTATGGGGTAAAACATGTTGTGCTAAGTGGCAAGAGAGTGACACGTGGAGCCTAAGGCAGAGGATAGTTAAAACCGAAGACAATTATCCCGTTTACTACCGGAAGGAATGACACTTATAATGATGCAATAAATACCGTCCGTCTGGTAACGTTTAATGGAGAATATTCCACAATACTTAATACACTGACCGTTACAAAATATGGCATTCAGGACTGCTGTTATATATCCTTCAACGCCCCTCATAATTGGCATTGAAGATGGGTTTGATCCTAGGACCTTATTCCCTAGTTGTACCTATAAATACTGAGCTTCATTATCATTGTAAGGAAATGACTTTTCTGGCAAACATACGCTACAATATATTCAAAGTTGTATACAATTTATCTCTTATTCCTTGATTTTATTACTGTTGTGCCCGGAAGCTCTGCTCCCGGAATTACTATTTTTGCGATTTTATCTTCATTTCAAGGCTAAGTATTGCGTTTTTCTTTAATTATTTTATTATTTCGGGATCAAATTAATTCACTTATCTATAAATCACGTATAAATTCAAATATACCATTTTACGGGTAAATAGTAACCGCAATCAAGTCATCTTCACCAATGCGACATTTTGGTAAAAAGATAAAATAATCATATAAATATGAATGAACATAATATAATCAATAATACGAATATAATCATTACATATAGGTTTGAATTATTCTTTATCATAGAAATTTTCCTTGAAATGTTATCCTACATTAAGCGCAATGAGGTGGAAAAAGAGAAAAATAAGTATATTTTTCTTGGTTTCCCATCAGGTGTCCCGTCCGTACTCACATTGGAGTCCGACTAAATTCAGATTTAGCGCTCTCTAACAAAAGCGATTCAACACCCAAGGATTCAAACTCGAGACTTCTAGTTAAGAATGAAGGAGTACTTACTACTCCACCACAACCCTTGTTGGTGAGAAAAATAAGTATATGTTTGCAAAATAGATGGCAGTTAAAAAAAAAGAGGAGAAACACTAAGTAGGAAACTATAGCTAAAGCCAATAATATTAGTCGGCAATCCTTCAATTTTTAATTGTTAATTATAAAATTATAACTTGTCATAGAACTAAAATTATTTTATTCTACACAATCTTGTTTTCTTATCACAAATAAAAAAGAAAATTAGAGAAAAACTTTTTGTGAAAAGAGACGCTTGATTCTTGGATAGTCAATAGAATATGCATCATCCTTTAATCAAATACTTCTTTTATAAAATTTATGACAAAAAAACATAAACACTCGTTCCAATAAATATTATAATCAAATACTCATTATCCTAATATTCAATAGTTATTATTTTCTTTAACTCAATATTAAATTTTACTTTTTGACATAACACTTAATAATAGCACGTTAGGTATACATCATTTGATAATATTTACATAATTTTTTAAAATTTTGTACTTATTGTTGTAGGGTACACGCGCAAAATGCATACTAAAGTCTAATTGATAACCTAAAAAGTGAGCATTTACAAATTTTTTACAGTCCTATCGTGTAAAGTCTCGTATTTTTTAAAGGGATTTTTTCATTCATACACCATATATGAAACCTTATTACCAAAAATGCATAGTTTTATATTTACCCGCCATGTTCATAGTTATTCTACAAATATCATATCATTTATTAAATACCAATTATTAGGAGTTGATTCCTTCCTAATTAGGCGCGCTACAAATCTGGAACAAATATTCTTCAGATATTCCTATTTAGGCGCGCTATAATTATGGAAGTAAATATTCTTCCAGATATTTCATTAAATAAGGAATCATTGTAGCATTAAAATTCCTTATTTAGATATCTCTAATTATTTTTTTTCTCTTTGAGAAATCAAGTTTTATTTTTTTCAGTGAAAATAAACTGAATTTTATTTATGTTGCAAACATTATTTCGAGAAAATATATACAGACATAGATATACAAACTTACGTGATCTTTCTGAGTCACTCTGTGAACTGGTCAGTCGACCACATATATCTAATTGGAATAACTTGGACAATTCAAATGCCGTGAATAATCAGAGAGACAGAGTATGAGACCGGCTTTTGAAAATTGTTCCTATTTTCACCTAAATCTTTCTACTTATATTCTCACTTAAACTTGTAGCTGAAAATATCGTTATAACTTTTTCCCATGAAAAATAATAAGTTGACAAATCTAATAGTTGATGTCACTAGGTAGTATTTTTCAAACTCGACAAAATAGTTGATGTAGCTTTCTAACATATTTCCCTCAATCTATAATTGAGAATACTATAATGAATCTTTAAGATTATGTCTAGTCGAAAATCCCAATTAAACTACAATCGAATGAGAATTGCGATATTAAAATTCAATATACCCAGTTTGTAGATATTTTGTAGATAAATTGTAGATTATTTGTATTCTGATTGTAGATGCTTTATTTTTTGTTTTCACAAATCAAAAACGACTAAAACTTCTATAAATCTTCTGCAAAAAATGTAATTATGTCAAAAATTCCTATTAAACTACAATCGAATGGGAATTGGGATATTAAAATTCAATGTACCTATTTTGTAGATAAATTGTAGATTATTTGTATTCTGATTATAGATGCTTTATTTTCTATTTTCACAAATCAAAAACGACTAAAACTTCTACAAATCTTTTGCAAAAAACGCAATTATGTCGAAAATCCCAATTAAACTACAATCGAATGGGAATTGGGATATTAAAATTTAATGTACCCATTTTGTAGATATTTTGTAGATAAATTGTAGATTATTTGTATTCTGATTGTAGATGCTTTGTTTTCTGTTTTCACAAATCAAAAACGACTAAAACTTCTACAAATCTTCTGCAAAAGATGCAATTATGTCGAAAATTTCAATTAAACTACAATCGAATGGGAATTGGGATATTAAAATTCAAGTACCCATTTTGTAGATATTTTGTAGATGCTTTATTTTCTGTTTTCACAAATCAAAAACGACTAAAACTTCTACAAATCTTCTGCAAAAAACGCAATTATGTCAAAAATCCCAATTATGCTAGAATTGAAATGGGGATTGGGATATTAAAATTCATTGTACCCATTTTGTAGATAAATTGTAAATTATTTGTATTCTGATTGTAGATGAATTGTTTTCTGTTTTCACAAATCAAAAACGACTAAAACTTCTGCAAATCTTCTGCTCTCTTGCTTTTTAAGTCCACAATAAAATATTGGTTGTCACATGTGGAATCGTCAATAACAAAAACCTGAACACTACAGAAATGACTCAAAGACGAGAGAGAGAGACAGTAAAGAAGAAGAAGAAGAGAGGGACAGTACAGTGAATATGAGGAGTCTAACAACACCTTTACAATCAAAGCATTGGCATCCAACAGCCCAAAACAACCTAAAAAAACAGAAAGTAACAATCTATACAATTACCCACTTCGATTTAATGTCAACAGCAGCAACAACCATTTATCAAGAAAGTAAAACCCATATCTTGTTTCTCTGATTTGACTGGTTGTATAATGAGAAAGAAAGAAACGTGGGAGGGAGTGATACGCGGGTGAGGGTGTATATACGGACCATTTAATGTAGAGTTAATACAAAAATGGTATATAATTGGTAATTAGTTATACTAAATATAATTATATCAAACCTTAAACATTGAAGGTAATATAGTTTCCTATATGGTATAGGAATGTAAAAATTCCTTTTTTAAAGTGGGTTTTGTGAATTGATAATTTGGGTTTGTTGGAAGGCCTCAAAACTTTTTAGTTTACCTTAAAAATCAGGGGGCTTTTGCATCCGTACTCACTTTTTGTGCTACGTTTTAACTTATATCCGCTTTGTAAAAAAATTGCACTCGTACCCGTTTTTGCGCATAACTTCAGCATGCGGGGCTGAAGTAGCAAAGACAATCACGCAAAACTTCAGCATTCTAGTAGACGGGCCTGAAGCAGCTTTCGAACTTCAGCTCTAGAGCTGAAGTTCCCAAGTTATAAAGACAACAACTTCAGCATACTGGGCTGAAGTTCCCCAATTATAAAGACAAAAATTTTAGTATACGGGGCTGAAGTTCCCCCAGTTACCTATAGAGCTGAAGTTTTGTCTTTGTAACTGGGAACTTCAGCATTACAAAAATGTTCTCAGGTTCAAGCGATGATCTCCTGGGTTTTGGGAAAATGTTGAATTGCATGTGAATCCATCCATTGTAGTTTATTTCATCATAGTGACTGTGACTCTTTTTTTCCCTTCTATGGCTTTGGCTTTTGGAAAATCAAATTGTTCAGATAGATATCACCCATCACTTTTTGCATTGCGAGCTGCTTTATTCCCTCTTCTGTACTTGTGTTGTAAGTGATTAATGGCATGTCGGTCTCTTTCAAATGTGAGGTTTTTCCACTCTAATATTAATGCCTATATAAATTTTTGTTCATTTATTCAAATTTGATAGCTCACAATCAAAACATAGAAACTATAAATCAAACTCATGCTGACCAGACAACCGGTTATAAACACACACATACACAATGTTGTATATTATGTTCAATATTTTTGGATTATTCTGCTAGGTAGATTTTGAAAATCAATTTAATTATTCACGAAAAATAGTAATACCGAGTCAACCTGATATTTTATTGAATCAGGTAACAAAAATATCATTTTCTATATAAAGACAAATATTTATTAAACATAATACCCTCGATAAATTTTCATGCTTGGATGAGTAATGATCAATCATATATTAAATACACTTATATACATTAATACATCAAACTAGACATTTATTCAAAAGTAATCATTAATTCCACGACCCAATTTATTTTTTATCTACTTATATATACTTAGACAACTATAGCCATAATACGATCAAATTCGAATAATAACAAAATATTTATTATTCCATCGCAACCTATAGTTGTGATCTTTTTCTTTCAAATGCGCTATATTAATAGCAAAATCATTAAGATCAATAAAATTCGCCCTCAAAACTATGAGATAATTTTACTCATGGTTATTGAACTTTTGTGTTTGTTACCTCAAAAGTCACTTTTCTTTCTTTTGTAACATAAAAATCATTTACTTTGCTCTAGTTATCACAAAAGTCACATTTTTACTTTAAAAGTCTATTATGCCCTTGATATTATATAAACTTTCATATTTATGTAATACCTTCTATATTATATAATACTGCATAATATATTTTTACCAATGTATTTTATTTTTAAATAAAATAACTTAATAAATTTTATTAATTATTTTTATAATATATTCATATATTTAATATTTTCTTAATTTTAATTTTCAAGATATATTAGTAGTGTTATAAAACAACTTTTTTCAGCATTTCTTTTTTTTTTTTTCAATTTAATTGACGGACCAATGTTGGTCGGTAATTTCCGACCAACTTTGTCGGTATGCCCTTCCTATCTTCAAAACACCGACCACACATTAATGGTCGCCTTTTGGACGGTTATTGTCCATTACCGAACAACTTTGATTGATTTTTTTTGGATGGTTTTTTTCGAATTTCTAGTAGTGTAAGTTCCCAAATAACCGATTCCCCAGATAAATCCTTAAGAAAATATCCATAGCTAAATTCTCATGTAGAGTTACCTAGGGATTTTCTTTCAGATTAACATATTATTTTTTCCTCACTTTCTTTGTTTATATACCTGCGAATTTTCTCACGAAACTGTAATTGCCGATTTACTTCTCTACTAATATATATTAAAGATACTGACAAATTTAATAATGCTACTAATATATCTTGAAAATTAAAGTTAAGGAAAAACTAAATATACAATTATATTATAAAAATAATAAATAAAATAATGATAAGTTATTTTATTTATAAATAAAATATATTATATAGTATATAATATAAAAGGTATTACATAAATATGACGATTTATATAATGTCAAGGGCATAACAGACTTTTCAAGTAAAAATATACTTTTGTGTAACTAGTGCAAAGTAAAATGATTTTTGTGTAACAAAAAAAATGACTTTTGTGTAATAAACACAAAATTGAATGATTTTTACGTAAAAAAAAAAGTAACTTTAGATAACAAACACAAAAATTCAGTAACCATAAGTAAAATTATCTCCAAAACTATAGATTGATTGCACTAGTAAGAGGCTCATTTATTTTATTATAATTACTAACTTTATTACAGTATTTTCTTAAATTTGAGAAGAGCTACTAAGTGGGCGTTTAAGAATATTAAAAAAAAAATTAAAAAAGTGAAATTTTTTCAAGTAAAAATGGTATTTAAAAATTAGAGTTTTGTTTGGATATTAATATAATTTTGGATTTTTTTGAATTTTTGTGAGTGATTTGAATAAAAATTTTAAAATACAATTATTAGAGTTTTTAAAATTTTCGAAAAATTTCAAAATTCATAATTAGAAATTTTATGATCAAATACATATTTCGAAAAAGGTAAAAAATTTCGAAGAAAAAGTGAACGAACTTTTTATGTCCAAACGAGCTCTAAGATAATCTACTAATGGCATATCCAAAATGATCTCACTGACGAGCAAAAATAAGGTGAAGGAGTACATTATTGATCAAAACTTTTGATTCAAAAGCTTGGTTAAATAATAATAATAATTAAAAGATTAAAAAATTTACCTGCCAAATTATATTTATAGTTGTTGCGATATATATTATTAATCATGGGTTTGGTTTGATATAGTATTTATTATAGAACAGTTGTTTATTCAATTATAAAGTTTTAAATAGATCATATATTAGTTTGTGTCCTTTACTTATATAGTAGATGATTTAGTGTATAGAGTTTAGCTTATACACGAAAGATTAAATCATCGGTTCTTATAAGTATAAAGTTTGAGTTCACAATCTAATGATGGAATTGGACAAACCATCATGGATGATTGTAGCACAAGATTAAATATAATTTATCTTGATTATGAGAATGGTTTAATTCCAACTTCTTGTGCTAGTACATTTTGTATGTATTGAACAGACCAAGTAGAGATAAGTATTTTATACTGACTTAATAAAATAAACTTTCTAGCCATTAAATGCACTTATACTCTTAATCTTGATATAATTATTATTAGTTGTGTATATTATTATTGTTTTGATTTATTAAAAGGCGAGATTCTTTCATGGTCAATATGCCTGGTAAATTGGACATAATGATGTATATTGGCGAAGTAATAGTTAGTTGATAGAATTCATGTCTCGATTTAGAGATTGATGATACACCTTTATGAAAGCTTATAAGTTTTCATGTGTAAACTCGGCCGGTGGATTTTATGGCGGACACATGAAATAAGTTAAGCGAAAGTCTAAAGGAAATAATCAATAAATTAAATCTTCAGTAATTTAATTTAATTGACTAGTATCTGAATCTTAACATGGAGAGTTAAATAAGATTTAATGGATGAATTTTAAAATTGAATAAGAGTGCAATACGAATTTTTAGTGAAAATATTCGTGATTAATTATGGTGGATATTAATTTCAAAAAGTACAAATTAATTCCATAATTGGAAGCCTTGTTAATTAAATTTTGTGGTCCCTATTGTGCCTAAATAATAGAAAATAAATGAATTCTTTTTTTCTGGTGGAAAAGAAAACCCAACAGGTTTTAGAAAAGGGTTTTAACAGTGGCCGAATTTTTCAGCCATGATGGCCGAAATTTTCAACATATTTTCCTAGAAACTTCGCCCACACGAAATTACTATTTCCGGGTATTATTTGGGTAACACAGTAGAAAACCAACGTTCTAGGATCATGATTGTTCGAGTGGTAGAGATTCCATTGAGAAGTTATGGAATTGGAGGCTCACGTGACAGAGGAGCTTTGTTTACGCTTCAAGAGGTAACCCGTAAAATCCCTTTTATGCTAGTTGTCTAGATTACATGTGATTTTGATACTGGGATTGCTGCCGTTGCGTATAATAATCCATCAATAGCGACCTAATGAATATATAACACGTATTTTTACATATATTGTTATCACTAAATCATAGTTAATTAATACACATTTTAACCATAATATAGTAACTTTTTGAAGCTAATTTACTGCCAGATAACATGACTTGGTGGCTCATTTTATTCATTAAAAGTTAGTAAATATTATTGGAATTCTTACACTTTTAAATTTATAAGTATTTTTTAAATATAAATTTCAGATGTGTGTAAGTTTTTACCAAGGAAATGTTTGTTAAAAATAAAATAAACGGAAAAGGATTCGAAATGCCCCTAAACTATTGGAAAAGGTTTAAAAATATCCTTTATCCACCTATTGTGCTAGAAATATCCCTCCATTCACCTTTTTGGTTCACTTATGCCCTTTGACAATTAGGTCAATGTTGAATTAAAAATAATTACTTAAAAAAAGTATTTTACAAAATATTTTTATTTTTTTAAACTAAGGCACCAGTAGTACACTAATTTAGTAAAGTCTTCTTCTTCTTCTTTTTCAGTTTTAAAAAACAATTCAGTTTTTACTATTAAATATATTTTTTTCATTTTTTTCAGTTTTCTAAAGCATTTTTTTTGTAAAAAACTAAAAAAAAAAAGTGTAAAAACAGAAGAAGAAAAAAATTTAACAAAAATATTTTGTTGAAAATATTTTTTCAGTTTTTAAAAAACGAAAATATTTTTTTTGAAGTTTTTACAATTGACTTTTCAGTTTTTACAAATTTGTTTTTCCAGTTTTTACAAAAAATAAATGATTTAAAAAAACTGGAAAATAAAATATGTTTATCAACAAAATATTTTGAAAAACACAATTCAATTTGTTTTCAACAAACTAATGCACCAATAAGTGATAGTAAGAAGAAGGATGTAGAGAGAGAAAGTCTGGCGATTGTTGAGCAAGGCAGCTGGCATTCGCCGATCCACCGGAAATCACCATAACTGACCTACACTATCAAATCCTCAAATTGTAAATATGACGAGATTAATTACTCCAGAGAGTGGTATACCCCAAAAAATAGCTCCAACGCAACTGTTACATTGGTTACCAGGTATGGGAAGAGCTCCTACTGTCATGCAAGCTCCCCCAGAAGTGGAGAAGAACGACATGCAACCAATGGAAACAAGTATGCTTACAGCGGCAAGGAAGCTTACATATTCAGCCAGATCTCAAAAACAGACCATGGCTGAAGTTGTTAAAGGTAACAAAGTTCAAACACAGAGCATGCAACTCAAATTCTACCCTCCGATGGTGAAGGATGGAGTGAAAATGGCCAAATTAAATCCAAAGGAGATAGAATTGCAGACCCAAAAATGGAAAACAACATTGATAGGTTATGTCCTGGGGGAAATCCGTCGTTTAAGGAGATGCTTAAGTTTGTCTATGGCGTTTGGAGTACTGTTACAACTCCAACAGTGTTGATGCATGATGACGGGTATTTCATTTTTAAATTTGAATCTATTGAGGACAAAAACCTGATAAATGCAAAATGGCCATTACACTTTCAATAGCAGACCTATGATATTGAAGGATTGTGATCCAAATTTCCAGATACAGAATGAATCTATGAGAATTGTTCCAATTTGGATCAATTTACCTGGACTGCCAATTCAGTGCTGGGCTGAGGAAAACCTAGGTAGGATAGCTAGCCTACTAGGAAAACCTATCTGCACTGATAGATTAACGGCAGAATGTGAAAGAATTTCTTATGCTCGAATCCTTGTTGAAATGGACATAACTCTGCTCGAATCCTTGTTGAAATGGACATAACTCAACCATTGCCTGACGAGATCTATATTGAGATACCAGATGGGAGAAGCTGGAGGCAGAGTGTGGAATTTGAATGGAAACTGAAATTCTGTTTAGATTGCAACAAATTTGTCACGGCCCCAAATCCTAATAGATTGTGATGGCGCCTATCGTGGAACTAAGCTAGCCAACCATCACTTAATTACTCATTCGTTCTATTATAATACTTCAAAAATCAACAATAAGCAACAAACAAAACATTAAATAATCTCTTTAAGTCTTTACGCCCCAATAATAATCTAACATTCTAAACAATCCTTCCAAGACTGGAGTCAATGATCATGAGCATCTAAGAAAATAAACTAACTCTGCTAATGTCTTAATCAATGTCTATGAAATAAATACTAATACTAATAAAGAAAGGGAAATGGAAAAGCTGCGGACGCTGAACAACTACCTCGAAATCTTGTAAGCTGCTGAATACGAACGAAGGCAACTACTGCTCCGAACCGATACCTGGATCTGTGCACAGAGACACATGGAGTAATGATGAGTATGCCAACTCATTAGTAATAAAAATAAATCACTGTCTGAGAAATACGAAACACACAGCACAGATACACCAATTCACAAAAACAGTGTGTGGTGTGCACTAATTGTGGATTTGGACTTGGTCCCTCCCGTGGATACTATTGAGTTGCGTATTTACTTTTAAATCATATGTTAAATCGTGTTTAAAGATTATTATTATATTTGGGCTGTAAGCCATGTTTGGGGCCTTGTGTCGAGCTTTTACTGCTATTTCTTCACTGTGTTGACTTATGATTTACACTCAGTCACATTATGTTTAACTGATTTCTAAACTCAGTCTTATTTACACTATTTTGAGATATAAAATTATGTTTTGGGTCGAGTACCCCGTTTTACTGATAGCCCGAGTGACTTTTTGAGAGTTTTTGACTGAGTGAGGCCGAGGGCCTGATTGTGAGGATATGATATGCCACGAAATGGCTTGATATTAGCGCTTGGGCTGAAGGAGCCCCTCCGGAGTCTGTACACACCCCCAGTGAGCGCAGGTACCTACTGAATGCAAGTGCCGAGTGACGAGTGGTTGTGAGGTATGAGTGGCTGTGAGGATGCCCGAGGGGCTGATTATGAGTGACTGTGAGGTATGCCCGAGGGGCTAATTCTGAGTGATGTTACGCCCGAGGGGCTGATTCTGATACATGTTTTGGCCGAGGCGCTACTTATAGTTTTACCACTTCCACTCTGAACTTATGAAATATGTTTTGCCCGAGGGGATTTTTATGATTTTTATCATTTTTACACTAAACTTCTTGAATGTTATGTTGAAACTGTTGGCAAGTATATTTCTAAATGATTTTTACTGAGATCGGCTCTTAAGCGTGATGATTTAACGTATACACTATTGGAAAGAAAAATTGTGCTTATTGTGAAATGATGATTTGATTTATGTGTTTCTTACTGCTCAGACCTAATTTATTTTCATTACTACTGAGTTGGCGTACTCACATTACTCCCTGCACCTTGTGTGCAGATCTAGGTGCTAGGGCAGAGAGAGCTGTATATCTGTACCAGAGACTTCTCGGAGATTTTGCGAGGTAGCTGCATGCGTCTGTAACCCTGCTCTCTCTCCTGCTTACTATTCTGGAGTTTATTTTTCAGAGTTGTATATTTTCTGTAGATGCTCATGACTAGTGACTCCGGGATCTCGAGATTTGTATGTAATATTCGGTGTAGCTTTATCTGTTTTTAAAATATTTAAAAGAAACCGTTATGGGTTATCAGTTTAGTAATGATATAAATGGAAGATTATTTACTATTTGAGTGTGGATTTGGTTGGCTTAGTTCCACGATAGGCGCCATCACGACTGGTTTAGATTTGGGGTCGTGACAGCAGGCCACTCACTACTCAATTATTGTTTTCCCTCTATTTTCCACCTTTGAACCACGTGTATCTAGCCAATATCAACTTAATAACATTAATTATCGCTAACGGAAATAACTTTAATGATCAATTACAGATTTTCCAAATTTTTCCCAAAAAAAGTTAAAAACGAACACCGGACCCGCTTGGTCCAAATTCGAAGTTCTGAACAATATCCGTTTACCCATTCACCCCCCGAGTTCGAATATGTAATTAGTTTCGAGATCCGATCCCAAATCGACGTCTAAATTCCAATTATATAAAGTTCCCTAATTCTACCAAAACCCCTCAATTTCTATCATGAAAACCCTAGATTTTGGTTGAAAATTGATGCAAAACAATGGGTAGTTGGAAGAAAGTAATTTAGAATCATTACTAACACTCTGGGGAAGAATTTGTCTCTTGAAAATCGCCTCTAAGCCTTCTTGGTTAAAATATGAGAGAATGGTCGATTCCCGTTTTTTATTCCATTTTTAAAACACTGGGCAAATCTTTTTCACATTTGTGAGAGACCTATCGCGTTCGCAAAGCATTACGGCCAGAAGGTCCTTCGCGTTCACGAACATGAAATAGAGTCCTAAATCACAAGATGGCCCTTGGGTCATCACAATATCTTTACTGAGAAGTAAAATTCTTTCATGTTACCGGTTTATAAGAGTTAAACTCGCTTCAAATAAAAGGTAAGAGCATTAGATGAATAGACTTACATTAATTTATTGATTTGTCCATAATGAAGCACATGCTTTCGAGATTCTTATGCTTATGCCTTTGGTTTAAAGGACGATAGATCCTAGAAAAAAAATATTATTAAAAGTTGTTATCATAAGCCTTTTTTCATTTCTATGTTATCATGATTACAAGAATATTCACAATTATTTAGTTATATAATATAAGGAGCCAAGCTATAGATACAAGGAAAAAAAAGTAAGGGTCATATAGTTACACTCAAATATTTCTATCACGATATCCTTAAAATAAAATAGTTAACCACCATATTATCCATTAAAAATGAGTTGATTTAATGAACTTTTTAAAAACAGATTAAATATGGATAACAATCCTATTATCCATTTAAAAGATAGATAACCAATGGAAAACCAATGGATCTAACTTTTATATTTGTAAGACTTTAAATTGGAGAATCTTCAAGCTAGGGAGACTAAAAATTCTTCCTGATTTTAGCCGTATATAGGCCGAGTCGGATAATTCCGTTTTCTCATTACTCGTTTTCGACCCGAACCATATCCGATCCAATCCCCCCGTTTGCCATTCCTATTCACGATAAAAGCCAAGTTTTTCTCGGAATCGATTTTAATATTATGTTATTATATATCCTATATAATAACACTTCATTATAGCAGTTAAAATATATCGAAATAAAGGATGTTATATAGAAAGGTTTGACCGTAATTATATAAGTAACCAAGTTATAGGTACAAGGACAAAACTAGAGGTCACAAGGTCATAATTCGAATTTTTGTGTGTATAAAATTCAAGTTTAATAATTGCTGTTAATTAAATACTTTTTATTTTCTGATTAATTTTGTGAAAAAGAAAAGAAGCCAAATCATAGGTCTAACTGGATGGATAATTATTTTAAGGCTTATCTAAGCACATGATCTGGATGCCCCTTTTCTTTCTCACCTTTTATTTAAAGAAATTAGAGAAAACAGCTGTCATTATAGTAGTCATTTAGGTGGGATTTGTCGTATCTAATCATCATTTATTTTAACCATAAAACGCGGCTCTATAGTTAAGTTGCAACTATTATTTTAGTAAAAATTGCGCGGGACACTCTAATTGGTCGTCCCCATTTAAACTATATTCGCTTTCTTAAAAACTTTTAACTTGTACGCACTTTTTAAATAATTTCAGCCCCTTTTTCTTCGCTGAGCTGAAGTTCGCCAGTTACAAAGACAACTTCAGCATACGGGGCTGAAGTTCCCCAGTTACAAAGACAAAACTTCAGCTCTATAAAGACAAAAACATCAGCTGTAGAGCTAAAGTTCGCGAGTTACAAAACAAAAACTTCAGCTCTAGAGCTGAAGTTCCCCAGTTACAAAGACAAAAACTTGCTGAAGTTCCCGAGTTACAAAACAAAAACTTCAGCTCTAGAGCTGAAGTTCCCCAGTTACAAAGACAAAAACTTGCTGAAGTTCCCGAGTTACCAAACAAAAACTTCAGCTCTAGAGCTGAAGTTCCCCATTTACAAAGACAAAAACTTGCTGAAGTTCCCGAGTTACAAAACAAAAACTTCAGCTCTAGAGCTGAAGTTCCCCATTTACAAAGACAAAAACTTGCTGAAGTTCCCGAGTTACAAAACAAAAACTTCAGCTCTAGAGCTGAAGTTCCCAGTTACAAAGACAAAAATTTCAGCTCTAGAGCTGAAGTTCCCCAGTTACTAGAGCTAAAGTTCCCCAGTTACAAAGACAAAAACTTCAGCTCTATAGCTGAAATTAGTTCCCCAGTTACAAAGACAAAAACTTCAGCTGTAGAGTTGAAGTTCGCGAGTTACAAAACAAAAACTTCAGCTGTAGAGTTGAAGTTCGCGAGTTACAAAGACAAAAACTTCAGCTCTAGAGCTGAAATTAGTTGCCCAGTTACAAAGACAAAAACTTCAGCTGTAGAGCTGAAGTTCGCGAGTTACAAAACAAAAACTTCAGCTCTAGAGCTGAAGTTCCCCAGTTACAAAGACAAAAACTTCAGCTCTAGAGCTGAAGTTTCCCAGTTACTAGAGCTGAAGTTCCCCAGTTACAAAGACAAAAACTTCAGCTCTAGAGCTGAAGTTTGCAAGCTACTTCAAGCCCATCTACTAGAATGCTGAAGTTTTGCGTGATTGCCTTTGCTACTTCAGCCCCGTATGCTGAAGTTATGCGAAAAAGCGGATACACTTGCAATTATTTTTACAAAGCGGGTATAAGTTAAAACGTGACACAAAAAGCAGGTACGGATGCAAATGCCCCATTATCTTATTACTCTCTGGTCCAAAATACGTGATTTTTTTATATTGTTTTTACACATATTAAGAAATTCATCTTTTAACATTAATTAGTAATAAAATTGACTATATTAATCTTTATTATCTCTTCACATAAACACTCCTAACACATACTCCAACATTATTTACTCCAAGGGCAATGTAGAAAAAAAATAATTAAATTATTTTTTAAATATAAAAAAATTATTTATTTCGGACCATAAAAATAAAACCAAAAAATTATTTATAGTGGACCGGAGGGAGTACTTTTTATTTTACTCTCCAAAAGAAAAAAGTTAAGATATCTTAGTTTTTTTGTTCCATCTCGAGTGTCCGGTATCCATTTTAAAGCCTCGATTAGTTCAAAATATGTCGCGTTCATTTTAGAGCCTCGATTAATTCAAAATATATTGCATAATAATACCTATTTGAGGAAAAATGTTCCATATCAAAAAAATTTTGTTGTCCGAATTTAAACTCGAAACCTCTAATTAAAGAAAGAGATTCTATTCACTGCACCAAAATCTAAAGATTAAGAGTTTTTTTATTTATTTATCAATAATTCCAATAAGACTTCTTCTTTATGTTTTTTCCCTTTCCTAAGAATTTGCCATTTTAAAAGGGGTTCTTGTTTATGTTTCTCTTTTGTTTAGTCAAGGTTTTATTGCAGTTGCTTGACAATTACACTTTACTTATAAAAGGAAATATAATTTCCTTTTTGTTAATAAAACATTCTTTTGGGGGCGGCCAATGGCCTAAAATCATGTAATATTAGAAAATAACAAATGTTGTACAATGTCAACAAGGGTAATTCAATATTTTGTCAAGCAAATACAATGAGTTTCCCTTGTGCAAAACATTACTTTTTCTTTGTCAAAAATAAAATATGTTCTTATTTTTGAATGATCTGTTCTCTTCCATAGATTCACACGCCACGCAATCATTTATCATTAGACTATATATCTGTTGGCTGCTTGCGTAATTTTAATGTGGCTAAATTAATTCAATATCTAATTTGGGAAAAGAATAGATTTTTTGACTTGAAAGAGACGCCTATACAATATTTTATAGAATCGTATTTCACTTGCCAAATGAAATAGATGTATTTGTGTGGAATCACTAGATTACTTGCAGAAGCGATTTCAAAATTTGAACTTTATGAGGTAAAAATCAAAATTATATTAAAGTATATTAGATTTATTAACTTTTAATTATACCTTTATACTTATTTAATAAATTTTCTAAAATATATACAAAGTGTGAGACAAAACTAATGATTCGGATAAATCCATAAATTTACACTAGATCTGCCTCCGCACTTGTGCATATATAAAATTGTTCATTTATTCAAATTTGATGTTTACACTAAGCTCATAATCAAAACATAGAAGCTATAAATCAAAACAAAAATGTAGATAAATTAAGTATAAGTAAGTAACTACATATTTATGATAATATATATTTTACATTTATCAATTCAAAGGTCCAAGTGAGGATAAAACTCATGCTGACCTGACAATCGGTTACTGAAAAAAAAAAAAAAAAACACACACACACACACAGGGAATATTGTATATTATGTACAACTTTATTTTTGGATTATTCTGCTAGCGAGACTTTGAAAATCAATTTAATTATTCACGAAAAAAGTAATACCGAGTTAATCTGATACGATAACTGAATCAGGTAACAAAAATATCATTTTCTATATAAAGACAAATATTTATGAAACATAAATACCCTGGACAAATTTTCATGCTTACATGAGTAATGATCAATCATATATTAAATACACTTAAATACATTATACATCAAACTAGACATTTATTCAAAAGTAATCATTAATTTCAGGACCCAAATTATTTTTTATCTACTTCTTATATAGTATTCTTAGACAACTATAGCCGCGATATGATTAAATTCGAATAATAAAGAAGTACTTATCGTTTCATTTTTTCCTTTAAAATGCACTATATTAATAGCAAAATCGCTAAATTCAATAAAACTCGCCCTCAAAACTAAGCTCATTTATTTTAATATTAGTTACTAAATTTATAACAGTATTTTCTTAAATTTGAGAAGAAGCTACTATGATAATCTACTAATGGCATATCCAAAATGATCTCATTGACGAGCAAAAATAAGGTGAAGAGTACATTATTGATCAAAACTTTTGATTCAAAAGCTTGGTTAAGTGTCCAGGATAATAATAATAATAAGAGATTAAAAGATTTTTCCCGCCAAATTGTTTTTATAGAGGCCTAATGAATATAAATATGTATATATAAAATACGTATTTTCACATATATTATTATTATTATTACAAAATCATAATGATTTTAACCTTAATATAGTAACTTTTTAAAGCTAATTTACTGCCAGACAGTATGACTTGGTGTCTCATTTTATTCATTAAAAGTTAAATATTATTGGAATTCTTACACTTTTAATTTATAACTTAATTTAAGTATCTTTTTAATATAAATATCAGATGTGTGTAAGTTTTTAGTTTTTACCAAGGAAATGTTTGTTAAAATAAATAAAATCCAAATACACCTCCTTGTCCCCTTCTCTCTCTCTATAGTGTGTCATTTTTCTCTTTAAAAAAAACGCCATTTTTTCTCTTGTATATTTTCTCTCTCTAATGGAGTCGACCAAGTCGACGACGACCATGACCTGTCAACTTTAGCAGCAAAGGCTCATAAATCGATTCAATTCTTCAAACATTCTTTGAATTTTTTTTTGAGGTAATTTTTGGATCTTTGAAAAGCAATGGGAGAAGAAGATAAAGGAGAAATAGTTCAGAAGCTGATTGAAACAGTGAATGAAATATCGAGCATTAATGAGTTCAGAAATTCAGTGAAAAAACAGTATTGTAATTTAGCTAGGAGGCTCAAGTTGTTGACTCCTATGTTCGAAGAGATTCGTGATTGCAAAGACTCACTCCCTGCTGACTCGTTAAAAGCTTTGATTTCTTTGAATTTAGCTCTTCAATCTGCTAAAGATGTCCTCAAATTCGGTAGTGAAGGTAGCAAAATTTATCTGGTGCGTATTTTTTTTTTTCGCGTTTAATTACTTGCTCGTTTAGCTGATTTTTTTTTAGACTTTTTGCCTGGAATTAATATACTTTCTGAAATGATTGGAGAAAATAAATAAACAGATTAATCCTGGTAAATTCAGATTGTTTGTGTTTCTCATTTGAAGGAGCTTATGAAATCATCTAGAGAAGATTGGATTTTTTGTTTTCTTCAGAAATTTGTTCTTTGAAATTGCTCTGATTACAAATCGTTAGATCAGTGATAGGAAGTTGCAAATTAGCTATAAAGAAAAAGTGAGTACACCTTAAAGGTGAAAGATTTGCATTTTATCTTATCATGGTTGTTGTTGCTGCCAGCTCAACTAGCCAGGAATTTATACAAGTGGATTAAAAAAAAGAACTAGATTGTCACACCTAAAGCAATTTTTGAATGCATTATTCAACCGTTTATATGTTGCCAAAAAGTTTATTTTTGCCCTATTTGTACAGTGTAATTTGGCTGCTAGTAAGCTAAGATTTTCGAGATTATGGTAGAGATTTGTTCTTTAAGTTAGTCTCGCGTAGGTCGTCTCTAAACTGATTCGCCCTCTGAGTGGGAATGGGGTTGGCTCTGGTTTTATGTATGACCTATATATTTCACTCTCTTTTAAACCCTTGTGAAACTCTCTTCTTACATGGGAATATGCAGTAAATGAATATTGCGGCGCGGCCAAATTTGTTGGCGAGGCGGTTGAAGATTCTAATAGTTGATGTAGCTCACTTATGGAGTCTGATGTTGTTTCACATGGCTTTAATGCTGGATAAACTTTTTGATTCACATAATCCATGAGCCAAATGGATTTTGATAATCCCTGATATGGACTCTGGTCCTGGATTGCTGGTAATAAATAATGTAATCAAGCATAACTACCTCAATGTGTAGTGGTTAGAGTTAAGATTGGAACCTCTTGCGTAGTTTGATTTCCAGATGTGATGGTCCAATTTCAAACGTTAGAGTTGAAATCTCCTTTTATTCTCCAAAACCTGATTTAATTTGGTAACGAGGATATTAATTCCTGCCGAGGATGCTTTTATGACTTGATACTTAATCGAACACTACGGAAAGGAGTTCAGTTATCTGTAACAAATGACTGAAGATTTCTTGGCCAAATTCCACTACTTGTTCTTCCTGGCCTCTTAGGATGCTCCTGTTCTTCCGGGAAAATTCTTTATCTTTGTCTATGGACTTCTTCCTGGAGTTGCTTCCACAGGAGTCACTACTCTGCCACACAAGCTTCTTTTGTTTACTTATTTTGTGAAGAAAACCAACAAGGTTGTCACCTTTAAGTCAACAGTATATTCACCTCTACTCTTCTCCACTTAAATCCCTAGCTTTTGTCTGTGGTAGAGTTCAAACTGGTGAAATGCGCCTAATCCACATATCATGTGTTGCGGTCTTTATCATTAAACCGAAACCATGAGGGTTCTTCCATGACAGAATATCTTGATTGGTCTTACGTGATTCGTTCTCCCCGTTGTCCTAAAAGTGAGCAGCTGGCAACAAGCGTTAAGAAATAGCAAATGAAAAAGGGAGGAAGATAAACCCATACCTATCATAAAAAGATGGAAACAGAGATCAGAGATTGGGCTCTAGACTGATGTTATTTATGTTAAATTTATTAATCATGTGACCCTAGCTATTGGGTTACTTTTGGAAAAGAGTTACCTATACCCGGTGTTTATACCATCTCATATTAATTTATGGTTAAGTGGTAAATTAAGGTGAGAATACATATTAATTAATAATAGGTTAAATGATAAAGTGTGTAAAACATACATGTCGCGTATTTTTGAATTGGCACAAAGAATGTGCATAGATAAGTTTAACCCAGTTAGTGATTTCTAGCTTCAAAATTGGCTGTCACTATTTGCTCCTATAACTGAACAAGCTTTCTGAAGACCTTTGGCAGGATTTTAGAATCACTCGCTGCTGTAAATGTAGTTCTTTATATGGATGTTCTACTCCAACGAATGAAGGGGGTTGCCAGCAAGGAGCACAAAATGTTTCAAGATTTTTTAGTATAATACATGGCCACTGAACTAATTGCAAAGCTTGTGGTATATCTGGTCAAAAAATTCTAAAAATATTTTACAACCTGTTCTAGCATCAATACATAATGTAATGTTGGTTGTCTGAGGTCATTACAGTTTTGCTTCTTTACCCTGTTCCCCCCAAGGGCATTGGTGCACGCTCTTTTGAAAACCTCAAAAGGGCATTTGTATGTCCATTGTCTATAATTATGCACTTAAATCTATCTGATTATGCCTCAACAATTACTTGAGAAGATGAATTAGATTATGAAGAACATCACATTCTGCTGAGTACATTGGTGAAAAAATGAAAGTTCTAGAACAAGTAAGCATACCTACCTCCTGTTAGCTGATAGCTCTTACTAGGAATTTGGTGCCTCGTGAACCTTTACATTAACTGCTTGATTGGCCTGATATCCAGACACGATAAACTGACTTGTTCTTTAGGATGCCGAGAGATGTCTGAACGCCTGGCAGGTACCCCAAGTATATTTTCATCTGCAGATTCACATTTTGCATTGCCAATTGATTCTCATAAACTTATTCTAAATTAAAGCTGGCATTCCTTGCAAGTAGGAGCAACAATTATGTTTAATCCTTGTAGAGTGGCAGTGCGATTCTTTGATCCATGACTCCTAATCTGTCCTACAGAATTTAAGTAAGTCACTCAAGAATTGGTGTCTATTTGCAGGTGCTAGAAAGAGAGCAGATCATGAATAAATTTCAAGAGGTGACATCTCAGCTTGAACAAGCTTTAAGTGGAATTTATTATGATAAGCTTGACATATCCGACGAAGTTAAAGAACAGGTGCACATCATTTTCTTATTAACTCTTCCATTCCAGGGGGGAGATTGTTTTGGAAGAAGCAGCATAAGTACTGGATCTCATTCTTTTCCCTAATTCTGTCACTAGTTTTTAAAATTTCACGATTACAAGATCTTATGTTATGAATAATTATTCTTAACAACAAATTATTTTTCACTGTCAAAGGATGCATCAAGCATGTGTTAATTTGGCATAATAAATCTATTAATTTTCTCTGAAGTACTCAAGAACATTTGTCCATAAGAACTAGACAAGTGAATGAGTTCGCTACTTATTTTAGTCCATCAGAAATTAAAGTTGTTCAAGTACTGCATTCATCTTTGTTAGCAATGTAGCTTGATGGTGGCGTACGGTCGGAAACATGTTTCAGTTCTTTGCCATCTGTAACTTCTTCTGCTTCCAGGTTGAACTTGTCCTTTCTCAGTTCCGAAGAGCCAAGGGAAGGATTGAAACACCTGATGTTGAACTGCATGAAGATTTGTTTTCTCTTTATACCAATTGTAATGATGTGGTAGTAGATCACGCTGTCCTAAGGCGGTTAGTCGATAAGCTACAGCTGACTGAATTAGATGACCTTAAACAAGAATCACTAGCTTTACATGAAATGGTCATTGCCACAGATGGGGATCCCGAGGAGAGAATAGAGAAGATGTCAATGCTACTGAAGAAAATTAAGGACTTCGTACAGACTGAGAACCCAAACATTGATTCTTCTGCAAGGGAAAAGTCTTCAACGTTTAGTGGACAAGCATCTGAAGACGGGAGCCAGAAGGCCCCAGTTATACCAGATGATTTTCGTTGCCCTATATCCCTGGAGTTGATGAGAGATCCCGTTATTGTCTCAACTGGACAGGTATAGATACTGAGTTCTTTTAGCATATGACGTAAAAGATCAGTTGAAACTATCTTTTATTACTCTTTCATTACAGGTAAACCAGATTCTTTCCTTCCATTGCGACTTACGTTTATGAGGATCTAAGTTGCTCGGACTCGGGTGCGGGTATCCGATACGGGGACGGATCTGAGTATCGGATTCGGCAAAATCTAAATTTTAAGATTCGAGGGTGCCGATCCGGATATGGATACGGGTGCGGGGATTCGGCTAATAAAACATAGAGCTATAAAAAAAATTGTAAATTTTTAGAGATATTATGTGAAAAACTTACATGAATATTGTACAATTCAATATTTCATCCTCCAAGATGGACATTATTCTTTCATTGTTCTAAATCTGTTTTATTCTTTATTTTGAGAAATCAAAATCTCAATTTTTCTCCCAAATTTGTTGATGGACTCCGGTCGAAGTGTCCGAAGTCAGTTGACCGTATCCGGACGTATCCCGTCCCCGTATCCGAATCCGTCCCGTATCCAGATGGGGACGGCACCAAAATCGAAGAGTCCGCGCAACTTAGATGAGGATAGATAACTAATATCTTGCTCTGGTGGTTGTGTGTCTTTATTAGTTGTCGGTCAGACCTATAATTTCATCCAAGGTTGCTGCATTTCTAATCTTTCATTTCTATTACACCCCAGTATTTGAAATGCACATTCTCAGAAATGTTTTTGAAGACCATCACGTCAACTAGACTGACTAGAGTTCATAGCTTTTTTCTAGTGAAGTGCTTCAAAATTGTTTAGATCACCATAAGGAACAAGTTACAGTTAGTCAGAGGATTCATAAATATGCTGTATACACATACTATCATCAAAATGGAAACAAGACGTTTCGCCAAAGATCCCAAACGACTTTTGTTTCAGTCCATGCTAATTTTCTATATACGCATGATGTGTAGTAGATATTCATACCTTGTGGCTTATTGGTTTTTTGCTCTTGGAAGATGTCATTTCCTGTAGACATACTTCGTTTAAAGATGGTGTAGTCATTTCCAGATTATTATTTTTTAACAGGTTGATATCTTACTTCACTGCAGACCTATGAACGTTCTTGTATTGAGAAGTGGCTGGAAGATGGGCATGGCACTTGTCCCAAGACCCAACAAGCCCTCACAAGTAAAGCTCTGACACCCAACTACGTGCTGCGTAGCCTTATAGCACAGTGGTGTGAAGCAAATGGGATTGAACCACCCAAAAGACCAGGTAGTTCTCGACCCACTAAGTCAGCATCCGCATGCACCCCTGCTGAGCGCTCGAAGATTGAAAATCTCCTGAGAAAGCTCAAATCTGGCAGCCCTGAAGAGGAGCGGGCTGCTGCAGGTGAAATCCGCCTTCTTGCTAAGCGTAATGCTGATAATCGTGTTGCAATAGCTGAAGCGGGTGCCATTCCTCTGCTGGTCCATCTTCTCTCCACACCTGATTCTCGGACCCAAGAGCATGCTGTTACAGCACTTCTTAACCTTTCCATATGTGAGCATAATAAAGGAAACATCGTAACCTCCGGAGCAGTGCCTGGTATTGTGCATGTGCTCAAGAAAGGGAGCATGGAAGCTCGTGAAAATGCCGCAGCCACCCTGTTCAGCCTTTCAGTTATAGATGAAAATAAGGTCACCATTGGTTCTTCTGGAGCAATTCCTCCACTCGTGGCATTATTAAGTGAAGGTACCCAAAGGGGAAAGAAAGACGCCGCTACAGCGCTTTTCAATCTATGTATTTATCAAGGGAACAAGGGCAAGGCAATAAGGGCTGGTGTTGTACCTACCCTTATGCGGCTGCTCACAGAACCTCAAGGTGGTATGGTTGATGAAGCACTTGCTATTTTAGCAATCTTGTCGAGCCACCCAGAAGGGAAGGCAGCTATCGGAGCTGCAGAGGCAGTTCCTGTTTTGGTGGATGTGATCTCAAATGGGTCTCCAAGAAACAAAGAAAATGCAGCTGCAGTTCTAGTCCACCTCTGCTCCGGGGACCAACATCATCTAGTCGAAGCGCAGCAACTAGGTTTGATGGGTCCTTTGATGGATTTAGTACAAAATGGCACAGAAAGGGGTAAAAGGAAGGCAACCCAATTGCTTGAAAGACTGAACAGATATGCTGAGCAGCAAAAGCAGCCCCAGGTGCAAGCCGAGTCTCAAATTCATCACCAGCTGTCACGGTCGCCACCCATATCGACTAATGCCGTTGACAGTTGACAGTTGACTGCTTACAACTACGCCACAATCCCAAACAAGTTGAGGTCGGCTATATGACAGTTGAATGCTTATTGTTTTTTTCCTTTCTAAGTTTGTTTGGCTTTTCTTTCTTGGTTCTTTTACTAAGCATTTGATGACATTTAGCATGGCTTAGAGAAAGAAAAGTGTGGGGTGAGGGAAAGGTGGAAGATCACCAGTCCCATTCATTAAGTTATTTATTTGTTTTTCTTGGGTTTGAGGCTTATACTCCCATGAGAATAAGCCATGGAAAGAGGGTAAGAGCTGAAAACACACACAAGGAAAAACTTGACATGCAAAAATGTCTGATGTATCATTGTAACTGTTGTACAAGTGTTATCTTCCTCAGTTTTTATAGAAGGAGATGCTTTCCATTACCAAACCCCGTTTGTTGTCGTACCTTTACTAGTCAAATACTCAAATTCTTACTAAACTGGAGCCAGTTTAAGTCTGCTCAAAACCAGGCTACCCCTCCTGTACATAGTGCTTTCAGTGAAGACTGAACAGTAACCCTTCTCCCGAAGTTACGAGATTATTCTGCTCGAGTTTTTGTTGAAGACATGATCAAGTAAATAAAAGTATATAATCTTACGATGTGTATTAGAATTAACCAGTAGCAAAATACATACCCGAGAGGTATACGTACCCTAACTTTCCAAAAATATTTATGAAATTGGGCATACCCAAGCCAAATTTATATACAATCAGACCTTTCTATAACATCATCCATATATAACAATACTTCACTATAAAAGCCAAGTTTTTCCGGAACCAATTTTCATGTTATGTTATAATATATGTTCTCTATAACAACACTTAGCTATAAATCCAAAAATATTCGGAAGAAACGAGGCTGTTCTAGAGAGGTTTCACTGTACTCTGTGATCTTATATACTCTTGAGATCCTCCTACAACATATGTACACATAATTAGGTGTTCTTCTATCTAGGAGAAGACTCTTCTCCTATACACTGAGGGCCAAAATGGACCAGCAATGTGGACATTCTGATTTCTGAGCCAGCTCTTTCCATTCCCTTTATCACTTTTTGGTTACAATATTTATGATCGAGGTTTCGATGATGTAAATTGTAATTATTAGATGAATATGTTTCATAATAATCACTTTCATCACGAGTGTATATAGACTGGGTTGGTTTATTTTTTATCAAAATCAAACCAAGTCATCTATTTCGGTTTGGATTGGTTCGGTTTTGTCGGGTTTTCGGATTTTTTGCTACATGAATATTATTTCAATATTACTTTGTTAAAGTTATAGACAAAGTTTTGATAAGTGAATATATGTTTAGTAAAAATTAAAAAAATTGAGAAATATATGGTATATTAAAATATTGTTTTAGTAACACATGTTCCTGAGCCGAGAGTCTATTGAAAACAATATCTATATCTTCACAAGGTAGGGGTAAGGTCTGCAAACACACTACCCTCCTTAGACCCCACAGTGTGGGATATTACTGGATATGTTGTTGTTGTTGTTGTTGTTGTTGTTGTTGTTTTAGTAACACATGATAATTATTTTCTTAGTCATCAACAATAATTTTTTATTGATGTACACTTTCAAGGTTAATCAAATTTAATAATTAAAATATAAAAATCAATATGATACATAAACAATGATATGTTTTATTTAAATTTAAGTTATCGAAATACTATTTCAAATTCGAAAAAGATATAAGAAATTTTGATATATGAATATGGAAGAACAAAGAGATGATTGATGCATTTCAATAATAATAATGTCACACCCCAACCTCGGGGAACGCGACCGACGCTCAACCGAGTGGACCCGATCGAGCAAGCCTGTTAAACACTTTCTACCCAACTCACCTTACCATAAGAGAAACATGATTTTATTATCTAAACAGTAGGAGGACCAAATATATATATATATATATATATATATAAACATTACTAAATCATCTCGTGTTACTACATCATGTTATGTCTTAAAATACATACATTTTGTGATTTAGTGGAACAAAAATCCAAAACACAACATAATCCATTTGACCTTCCTAGTACCCATATACAATCCACATAATATTTACGGAGCCTCTAAAGATACAAAAGAGTATAAAGAAGGTGCTAGCAACAAGGGCCCGACTATACCTCAAAAGTACAACAATATAAACAAAAAATATATTACATGACCCCGGAATGAAACGGGGCTCACTGAATTCGCTGAGGAGAGGATGCACTACTGTCTGTGATCAACATTGTTTGCCACTGAACCACCTGCATCCATTTAAAGATGTAGCGCCCTTGGCAAGAGGGACGTTACTGTCGAATAGTATTAGCATGAAAATTAAACATCATCACAACAACATGAATAGTAATACAAGGGAAGCAGTAAAGAAAGCAACATAAGCTGTAGATAACACTAAAACATCAAGTTAAGGGGTCACTTAGATTTTCAAGTCATTTTTCACGTTATTAGGTTGTATGGTTTTTTTAATGCCAATATACCACAGTCCACAATACCACCATATTTTTATATGGAGTCCGATCTCGGCCCGATTGGCTAAGTCATCTCATTTGAGACATCAACCATTGCATATTCATCATTTCACTCACAATACCACTGTGTTATTACACGGAGTCTGATCTCGGCTGGATCGGCTAAGCCATCTCATTTGAGATGTCAGCCATATTCATAATTTCACTCTCAATACCACCGTGTTACAACACGGAGTCCGATCTCGGCCTGATCGGCTAAGCCATCTCATTTGAGACATCAACCATATTCATCGATCATTTTACTTCATATTTCTTTCTCATCTCATCAGCACATTAGCACAAGTGACTTTAATTATAGAGTCGTTCTTGACGCTTGGCCTTATTTTATAGTTCAAGTTCTTTTCCACATTCCAACATTATTATTATCATCAGTAACAACACAATTTTCATTCAAGACTCTTGATTTCAATTGTGAGCAAATTTAGAGTTCAAGGTACATAGAGGCTTTTCACACAATTTGGCATAACAGTCTTTAATTGAATTTGACATGAAGTCTAGGCATTTTTAGCACCCATATTCTAAGTGTTGAACATTTCTTCAGATGACGAGATAACATGATGAAAGCATGGTAATACATATTACACATATATTTTCAAAGCAAACATATTCGGGATATCAATTTCTAGGACGATCAATTTGGGACTTACATCGATTTCATGAATGCCATGGGATTCAATTTTAAGAAGTGGGGATTTAGCCAACATACCTCAATTGAGGCTCTTAAAACTGTAAGATATTCCGGAATATTAGCAACTTCAATATATTTTAGCAATATAGCAAAATTGAACTCAAAATTAGGAAAATGATCATAATTCTAGCTCACTTGAGCATTCTATAAAACACTATGTGTGTATTAAGGTTCCATGACCCTTTTTATGAAGGACTACATCACCCACACCCCATTCTCTTCTATCTTTAACTCACAACCTCCCCACATATCTTAAGAATACATGGCAAGGTAAGCACTCCCACCCCTATGAATTACCTTACTAATGGTCCATTTTAGTTACATTTCAAAATTAGGAGTTTGGGTGATAAAATCTTACCTCTTAGGAAGAAGACCTAGGTACCTCTCTTGATAATCTTCAAGGTTTTAAGTGAGAATTGAAGAGCAATTTGATGAGGATCACTTTCTCCCTCTAGGACCCTCTCTCTCACTCTAAAAATATCATAAAATAGGTTCAAAATGGTCCAAGGTAGGTGTATTAACGAAATAGGGTCGGGTTTAAAAATCCAAAAAATGAAGCTCCAGAACAGGGTCTGCGGTCGCATATGCGACCGCACAATTGCTATGCGGTCCGCGAAAAGACCGCGAAAAGTGGCTCTGGGAACTGGGCTGGTCTGCTTCACTTTGCGGCCGTTATGTAGCCCGCAGACCTGTTCTGTGGTCGCATAATGTGCCGCAGAACCTCCCTCCGCAAAAGTCCAAGGACGATTATACGACCAAAGTGCGGCCCGCGAAACGGTTACGTGGTCGCATAATTGGCTGCAGAATTAACCTCAATATTGGCCAAAAAGGCTGCTTCACTCTGCGGCCATTTTGCGGCCCGCAGAGTGATTATGCGGCCGCATAATGGGCCGCAGAAATGAATTGTGCAAAAATATTTCTTCAACTCCCAGAGCACTATTCAATCCAAAAAGTCCAAGCTCGCCTCGAAGAATTTCTACTATTGTTAACCTCTACGCCTACTTCGGCATCACAGAATCCCGATTTTTAGGAAAAATTTTACGGGGCCTTACAACTAATTGATAAGATAGTGATAAAGTAAATAAAAATGAATCCACTTCATAGTTATATTAAATATTCCATTTCACGAGAAGATTCAAATATTTTCTAGATATTTTTTTAAAGAAAATTCTATAGTCTTAAAAGTACATATAAAAATTATATATTTATATGTCGTTTTAGTTCGGATTTTTATACCAAACCAAATTGAATCAAACCTAATCAAATTTTTTAATTAGGTTGATTTAACTTTTCGGTTTGGTGAGATTTTCCGGATCGATTTGAACACCCTTAACTTTCATCAAGATATTAGTATAATTACCATTAAACAGACACTATGATCATTCTGTTCGTAAAGCTTCATTCCGTTTTCATAGAATAAATCCTAACCCTAATAATTCGAACTTATTTAAGATGTATGCATAAGACTAAACTGGTGGAAGATTTTTATATTCAAATTATTTCTCTTAATAAAACATTGGATCTTTTTTTTTCTTCTTTTCTGTAAGAGAAGCAATGAAGAGTGCAATTATCCACTACTGGAGAGAAATGTAATGGTGATTGAATCATTATGAAAAAACACAAGATTACTTATCTCATTTATGTTCATACGATATTTGAAGATTTTTTTTCTTCTTTTTATTACACTTTTGTAGATATTCTTTCTTTTCTTTTATTTCTAAAAGTTGGTGGTTCATATGTTGTACCGCTTTATATATTTCACATACAAAAGTTTTCTTCTGAGAAAAATCATATAAATGTCTGCAAGTAATTCAAATAATTAAATACACCTCAAACTTTGTAACAGTAAGGTTAAACCATTATAAGTACTTTGTTGTTTGAAAATCAAGACTGGGGTACAGACGTATAGTATATCAACTTCACTTTTTTTTGGTATCTCAGCAGGTTCCGGTACTGCATTGGACCCCGGCTATATTCAGATTCACGTCAGTTGCTGCATTGGAACCCGACTATATTCAGATTCACGCCAGAGCCTCCTACCAAGGTTTTTTTCATACCTAGAGCTCGAACTTGAGACCTCTGGTTAAGGGAGAAGCTGTTAGGGCATATACTATTAACCACGCATTTAGACATAGTATATTCTAACAATTGCCATGGTTAAAAGTCTAAGTTGGAGATTGTTGGGATATATACTATTAACCATGAATTTTGGTTTGGATATAGTACTTATTATGAAACAACTGCTCATTCAATATAATAAAGTTTTAAATAGATCATACATTTGCTTGTGTCATTTACTTATATAGTAGATGATTTAGTGTATAGAATTTAGCTTATACACGAAAGATTAAATCATCGGTTCTTATAAGTATAAAGATCATGTTCACAATCTAATGATGGAATTGGACAAACCATCAAGAATGATTGTAGCACAAGATTAAATATAATTTATCTTAATTATGAGAATGATTTAATTCCAACTTCTTGTGCTAGTACATTTTGTATGTATTGAACGGACCAAGTAGAGAGAAGTATTTTATACTGACTTAATAAAATAAATTCTCCGGCCATTAAATGTACTTATACTCTTAATCTTGATATAATTATTATTAGATGTGTATATTATTATTGTTTTGATTTATTGAAATGCGAGATCATTTCGTGGGTCAATATGCCTGGTAAATTAGACAATAATAATATACATTGACAAAATAATAATTAGTTGATGTAATCCATGTCTCGGGCTAGAGATTGATGATACACCTTTATGAAAGCTTATAAGTTTTCATGTGTAAACCCTGCAGGTAATAATCAATTCATTTGATTAGTATCTGAATCCTAACATGGAGAGTTAAATAAGGTCTAATGGAAGAATTAAGTCCATCATAGGAAGTCTCGTTAACTAAATACTGCGGTTCATGCTGTGCTCGAATAATTAGGAATTAAATGGAATTTTATTTCTTGGTAGAAAAGGAAGACCCAACAGGTTTAGAAAAATGTTTTAAACTCTAAAACCTGTGCCTATATAAATGGGGTCTTATTCCATAAGGAGGCTAATGATTACCACACGTTTTCCTAGGAGAAATTCGCCCACACGAATTTCACTAATTTCGGGTATTATTTGGGTCACATAGCAGAAGACCGTGAGACTGGAGGATGATTTCGCGATTGCAGTCACACTTTAAGAGATAAGTATTGATTTTATATTCGATTATAATTTATGATTATGTGTTATTTATATTACATATAAATGATTCTGGCTATCTGCTTCCGTTATTCATACCTGTTTTCCATCAATTGAAATCAGAGCCTGCTTGCATCTGAATAGATAACACAGATAATATGTATATCTTTGATTATATACATGTTCATGATTTTGTCTTATTGAAATCATGTGTGAAGTTTAAAAGTGTGCTGTTAGAGTGTCGGATTCAACGTCTTTGTGGTGCCAAAGTTGAATTTCTATTTGCTCAACTTTCGATTCTGTTTCCTCGTGACGCGGCTAATTATTTGTTATACCTATAACAATAAGAATAATTTGGCAATGGGGAATAATTTGACGGCAAAACTTAGGTTACTGCCAAATATTGAAATCAAGTTTTACTTAATTTGGGCTTTGATTTTGTGAACGTATAGCCACTGGGAATGGAGGATGACTGCCACGTTACTTTTGTTTGTGTCAGTGGTTATTTTTTCAACTATTATACAGTTTCTTTTTTATTTTACAAAGGATATTATTAGTTGGAATTTTCTGGTTCTATTATCCAATGTATGGTACTATAATGATCATAAAACAGTGCAGTTATTTATTAATATCTTGGGAAGTTTTATCAGTTTGTTGAGCGTTGGGTCAACAGTATAATTATATCCTTATAACATTATTGTATATGTTAAGAATTGGTGATTATAAATAGCTATAACTAAAGTGGTTTATTTATTTGAATTCATTGAAAATTCTTAATATTTTACATATGTGAGATTATATCATACATGGATTAAGAATTATCTTAATAAATAGTTACTACTAAGGTGGTTTATTTACTTGGAATCATTGAAACTTCTTAGTAGCTTTATACATGTGTCATTACTTCGATACATGGATTGAGAATTATAATTAATAGATAGGATCCGTAAAAATAGTCTATTTATTTGTGTCATGCACAAATATATTCAGTGTACCATGTGAAAAAATGTCCTTGATAAGTTTGCTCTAGTGGTGGAGGTTTAATTTAATCTATCCAATAGAAGTTTACCTCTTGATACTAGTGACGTTCAATTTATTCATGAGAAGAGATATTGAGGAGTTCATCCAAAGGATGAAAAGTAATGTCACGACCCAAATTTCTCTCCGTTGGGTATCGTGATGACACCTAGTCTTAGGGACAAGGTAAGCCTAATATTTCCACTGAATGACAACAATAATAAAGGAATTATAACAGTCTTGATATAGACATCTTGATAGAGTTTACAATTCCCCAAATCCGGTAAATACAAGTCATAAGCTCTACGAAATCTTTCTATCAAATCTAAATACAACTGTCTAGGAATAAGTAAGTACAATTGAATAGAAATAAAACAGGAAGGTGACTCCGAAGCCTGCGAACGCAGCAGGAGGTTACCTTGAGTCTCCTCAGCAATGATCTGCGCAGCTACTAACAACAATAACCCGGATCTGCACACAAAAATGTGCAGAAGTGTAGTATGAGCACACCACAGCAGCGCCCAGTAAGTATAAAGACTAATCTCGGTGAAGTAGTGCCGAGGACTAGTCGAGACACCACCGCTCTAATAAGTAAAAAGGCATAAATGTATAAATGACCAAAACATAATATCTATCTAAAGATTTTTCAATATAATTAACGATACGATCGAATAATACGGAAGAAAATTCAATAATTACGATCAACGGACAACATAATAGAAATACGCTTAGACATTTAAAGATATAATCATTTCAGAATAGAGAAATTTCTTCTTTGAAACATACTTTCTCTGAATGTATATTTATATATTTTATAAAGAGAAATCTTTAAAACATAGTCTTTTCAAAATACGTAGTGTTCAAATATACTTTCCCAAATACTGTTTTTTCAAATATCATCAAAATACGTGATGTTCAAAATATACTTTCCCAAATACTGCTCTTTCAAATATCATCAAAATATGTGATGTTCAAAATATGCTTTCCCAAATACTGCTCTTTCAAATATCATCAAAATAAGTAATGTTCAAAATATACTTTCCCAAATACTGCTCTTTCAAATATCATTTTTTATGCAAGACAAATACTTTTGAAATATACTTTCGAAATAGAAATCCTTCAGACATAACTTTTCCTGGAGATAATTGCTTTTCAGCTATACTTTTCAATATATATATATCCTCAATGATAAAACCACCGGAACTCAGTCCGCAACTCAGAATTTGTCATGCAATGCATTACAGAGGGAAAGCTCCCGCAATCTCGTCTGTAGTCCCAATTTAAATATGCGATGCAGTACAGAGGGAAAGCTCCCGGATCTCTGTCCCTAGTCCCAATTTAAATATGCGATGCAGTACAGGGGGAAAGCTCCCGGATCTCTGCCCGTTGTCCCAATTTAAATATGCAGTGCAGTACGGAGGGAAAGCTCCCGGATCTTTGTTCGTAGTCCCAATTTAAATATGCAGTGCAGTATAGGGGGAAAACTCCCGGATCTCGGTCCGTAGTCCCAATTTAAATATGCAATGCAGCCACTGAGGAAAAACAACCAGAATGAGACAGAAACAACATATATTGCCACAATCGGAGCAAAAGCAAACAAGACCGAATGCAAAGTGCGATAAGCAAATCAATACAAAGACTTAAATCACAAAAATGATAAAAACTCACTCATAATAAGTAGCCATTGAAAGGAATGCCAAGCACACGAGAAAACAACATAACGAGGGAAAAACAAGACAAATATAGCAACGATTCTATATATTCAAGTTTGCAACCAAGAAACCAAATCATCCCGGCAAGGGAATCAGCTATAACCAATCTCACTTAGACAATTAGCTTCACCGAATAAACTCAGTTTGAACAAATGCTCAGTAAATAGACAGCATCAAAGAATACCATCAACATGGGCGGTCATCAATTAAACCTAAGTAGTACTTAAGAGGAATATCATTTAATTCACAATGTACGACTCAAGGTCATGCTTGACCAACGTATAGATATTCCAGTTACTTGTTAGACATTTATAGGGCGAGATTATACTAGTTTTAGTCACATAGGCAGCGTATGAAGAAAGATATAGTATAACGGAAGAAAAAATAAAGTCTTCATTTAAGTCAATTAAGATCATATAAGAAACAAGGAATGCTAGGCAAGTACTTCTAATTTGAGCAGGGAGAGATGAAACTAGAAATCAGGAATTCAAATATAACAATTTCAATTCATACGCGGGGAACATAAGGACCTAAAAATCCCTAAAGGGCAATCTATTTGCAAATAAGTCCGAGTAGTCACCTCGCGTACGCGGACTACAATCAACATAGAAGACTCAATCCTAAGGGGTAGTTCCCCCACAAAAGGTTAGGCAAGATACTTACCTCAAAGACGACAACCCAGTACTCAAAAATAGACTACTCGGGCTGGAAGGCTTCCAGAAGACTCAAAATCAACTAAAACAACTTCAAAATACATATAAAATGTATAAGGAACGATTCCGAATAATAAAATTTCAATCTTTGCAAATTTATGAAAATTGACCCAAAAGTCGACCCCCCCAGGCCCACACCTCGGAACCCGACAAATTTTACAAAAATCGATTATCCATTCCGATACGGGTTCACCCATACTAAATTTATCCAATTTCGATAACATTTGATCATCGTGAATTTTTATTTTTGAAGTTTTCTTTCAAAACCCACAATTCCCTCAACCCAAAACACAAATTAAATGATAAAAACAAGAACTAATTCATGAAATATAATTGATTATAGTGGAAGAACACTTACCCATTTGATTTGTGTGAAAAACACTCAAAGAATCGCCCAAAACCGAGTTCTAGAAGTCAAAATATGTTTAAAATGGTGAAACCCCGATTTTTGGAAGTTTATATTCTGCCCAGTGATTTAGCACTGCGATCGCGGACACCAGGACGCGATCGCATAGAAGAAAAAATGTTGCTGGCCAAAAGAGTACTATGCGATCTCGAAGAGACATATGCGATCGCATTGAATAAAATGTGGTTACTGCCCAGGTGATATGCGAATGCAGGTGCCCATATGCGATCGCATTGAAGATTTTTCCCCAGCCCTATTCCCTACTGTGCGATCGCGTAAGACAGGAAGCGAACGCGGAAGGTATCACTAGTAGAGCTATGCGATCGCAGACAGTGTAGTGCGATCGCGATGAAGGAAAAATGGGCGGATTAAAGCAACACTATGCAATCGCGACAACTCCTATGCGATCGCATAGAAGGAAAACCAAAGGCAAATTTCAGTTGTTCAAAAATAAGGAAAATGGACCCGACACCCATCCGAAACACACCCGAGGCCCCCGGGACTCAAAACCATATATGCATACAACCTCTACAACATCCTACGGACTTATTCGTGTAATCAAATCACCAAAATAACATCATAAACATCGAATTAAACCTCAAAATCAATGAAATTTCTCAAAACTTCCTTAAACATCAAAATTTTCATTTAAGGTCCGATCACGTCAAACTAAGTCCGTTTCTTACCAAATTTCACAGATAACACAAATAAGTCATATCGAACCTGTACCGGGCTCCAGAACCATGATACGGACCCGATATCACAGGTTTCACCTCAAATTTCATTTTCAAAAACTTTTATATTTTTCAGAAAATAATTTACTTTAAAAATTCATTTCTCGGACTTGGGACCTCGGAATTTGATTCACGGAATACGCCCAAGCCCCATATTTTCCTACAGACCCTCCGAGACCGTCAAATCACCGGTCCGGGTCTGTTTACTAAAAATGTTGACCGAAGTCAACTTTATTCAAATTTCTAATACAAAATTATCATTTTTATCAGTTTTTTACATAAAGGCTTCCCGGCTATACACTCGGGCTGCGCACGCAAATCGAGGTGAGATAGAAAGAGGTTTTCACAACCTCGAAATACATAATTAGCTAGAATATACGGGATGACCTTTCGGGTCATCAAAATCTCCCCCTCTTAAACAAACGTTCGTCCTCGAACGTGCTAAGATTCACTTTGAACTCATCCAATCACTAATTGCGCATTTCCAACACACACCCGCGGGGTGATCCCACGTCACCCCAACCTACATAAGCATGATGACGCCATCACAACTGCAATATAGCCTTATCATCACCATCGATAAGTCTCATACCTCAATTTCTCACCTTCTACTCATTTCCAAAAGACCCGATTCTAAATCCATATCCGGCATTAGCCTCAATCAGCTGCATCAATTCAGGTCTACGCCCATAAGGAACGACCACATAACATAGCACATCTCACATAGGCTCAATAGCACTTTTGTTCACAATAACTGCCTGAAATCAATTCAACATTGGCAATTAGTCCCACATATGGAAGAACTCTGTTTCCAAACCCCATTATACTGATAATGATGCAATAAACACGAAGACCTCATCATTAGACACCCGAATCACCAAGTCACAGCTAACACCACCGGGCACACATCCCGCAAGCTAAACTAAAGAAGCACATAACGAAATGACTGAGTATGAAAATAGAAGCATATAAAGGTACTATCAAACAAGCCCATAGGCATAACTCTCTATCAATACTGACTTACCAAAGCAATATAACAAGGAAGAAGCAACGCATATGAACAAATCACAAGGATTCCATCCTGATAAAAATTCCAACGCGGTACTCAGCTCGGTCCAAACATATCAAATCACAAAGAATCACGAGGGTCTCTCCCTCAACTCTATGACACATGTCGAATATATATCATACCAATAGAGCTCTCCCGCTAATTCATCCCCGCTAACAAAATCATAGTGCTCACTTACTCATATCTTAATGGAGTATCAAATCACAGCTCGAAAACAAAATACTCAGGAGAATCACATAAAGCTTACCGCGAGGGACGACATGGACTCATTTCCAGTTTTACCACTATCAAGGATGAATAAAATAATGATAGACACGGGCTACTACTCATAGAATCTCCCAACAGGAGCAAGCACAAAAATAGAGTGCAAAACATGAAACTCACTCATAAATGAAACAACAAATAATGGAAACTTGTCCTGACCAACAAGACTATAGTGAAATACAATGGTACCCCACTTTAGCACATCAAGACATACCTGGGTGATGATATCTGGCACGACGGCCTCTAGCCTACTATATGCAACACATCAACGGGTCGAGCCTCCCCCTCTTGGGCGCCTTCTACCTGCCTGAATACCCTGCTATAATACATCTACTTGAATCCTGGAACAATCTCTCACCCTGTGCCTAACATCTCCACACTGAAAGCAATCTCTCTGCCGATGTAGCTGTGGAAAACATACAATACGGATCCTCTGAGACCCATGAGTACCTGAAACGCTCCCATGCGAAGCTGGTAATGCAAACTGAATTGGCTGACCAGCAAAACCTCTATTGTGGGGGTACCCTGCTTTCATATAAAGGACTAGTGGATTTCTCCGATCTACGAGGCCTCCTTGACTCCCTCAAAACATCTCCGAAAACTGAATCCATGCTAGTAAAGCTAACTCGGCCAGGTTACCCCAACTCATATGCCGCCACACGACCAACCCACTATTCTGGATCTGAGACATGACAAAAGCAATCCTGCTCGTCTCCACAATACCCGAAGTATGAAGAATATAGTGACACTCCTCCAGGAAACTCGGGGCACCATCTGCCGCCAATCCACTGAAAGATAGAAGGGTGGTACTTCCTGTACCTCTCGAGTCCAAGGTATTCTCCCTCCGATGCTACTGCCCTAACCATGGGCTGAACTGAAACCACGTGTCATGCTACCATGGCAACTGGAACCTGACCAATATGATCTCACTGCTGTGGAGTGTAGACGGTGGGAGTCTGAACTCCTCACCTGATGTCACGACCCGAAATCCCACCTTCAGGCCGTGATGGCGTCTAACATTGAACCCGCTAGACAAGCCAACGTTACTAGTTATCCCGATTTATTCCTTTGCTATTTAGCATTTTAAAAGTGACATACAAGAACAAATAGAAACGAGAATGCGGAAGGTAAAGAAATTCAACAACTTAAATAATATATCTTACCAACATTTCCTTAAACATACCCCCAGAACTGGTGTCACAATTTCACGAACAGTCTAAGATTTTGCTAAAAACAAGGTCTGAATAAACAATACAGTTGCCTAAGAAGTACAAGAGAAGACATAAAGAAAAAGGAATGAGATAGGAGGTGACGCCAAGGCCTGCGGACACCTGCAGGACTACCTCAGTGTCGCCTGTGGACTGAATGATACTCCCTCGATCACTGTCCATCGGGTCCGGTACCGTAATCTGCACAACATAAAGAAGTACAGGTGTAGCATCAGTACAACTGACCCCATGTACTGAGTAAGTGCCGAGCCTAACCTCGGCGAAGTAGTGACGAGGCTAGGACACGACAAATAATAAACACCTGTGCAATTCAATAATATATATAACAAAAATAACGGTAGGAAGTAAACAGTTAAGTACGAATACGGGGAAAACATGATGGGGTACAAAGGGGAGAATACTTATCGAGTAACAGAACATGGCAACCGTCTAGTATCAAAATAATAACAGAGAACAAACAAGTGCATGGCATCACTCTTCGTGCTTTAGTCTCGTTCTCACCAAAACAAGTGCACGACATCACCCTTCGTGCTTTTACCCTCGTTCTCACCAAAACAAGTACACAACATCACCCTTCGTGCTTTTACCTCGCCAACCACTTACCTCAACTCCAAGAATCCAAATCAAGCCTCTAGCACCGCTTTTCCCTTCGAACCCGACTCCAAATCAATAGTATCTAGACATAATCGACTCAATAATATCAATAAATGCTAAACAAATCAATTCCAATGCTTAATCATAGAATTCCCAACTTTCTTCCCAAAATTCCAAAATCGACCCCGGGCCCGCTTGGTCCAAACACGAGGTTCGGACCAAAACCCGATCACCCATTCCACCATGAGCCCGAATATATAATTTGTTTTGAAATACGACCCCAAAACGAGGTCAAATTCCCAAATAATCAAAAAGCCCTAACTCTACCCAAATCCCCAATTTTCTACCATTAAAACCCTAGAATTCTTGATAAAAGTTGATGAAAATCATTAGGAAGTTGAAAGAAACTAGTTAGGGGTTACTTACCTATGATTTGGGAAGAAACTCTCTAGAGAAAATCTCCCTTGGTCTCCTATTTTGGTGAAGAAATGAAGAAGAAATCGGATGAACATCTAACTTAAACACTGCCTGACCCTTGCACCTGCGGTGCATGGGTCGCACCTGCGCTTTCGCAGGTGCGGAAAATTCATCGCACCTGCGGAAATGGGCTAAGCCACTGAGGGCCGCACCTGCGGAACCGCTTCTGCGAAGAAAGTGTCGCACATGCGGCCCAAGGCTCGCAGGTGTGGGTGCACCAGAACTGGTGCACCAACACTGATTTTTCAACTCTAAACACCCCGGAACCCACCCGAAGCTTACCCGAGCCCTCGGGGCTCCAAACCGATTATGCACACAACCTCAAAAACATCCTACGGACTTATTCAAGTAACCAAAACACTATAATAACATCATGAACATCAAATTAAATCTCAAAATCAATGAAATTCCTTTAAACTCCCAAAACTTCTAAATTTTTCATTTTCGATCCGAAGCACGTCAAACTAAGTCCGTTTCCCACCAAATTTCACAGATAACACATATAAGACATATTGAACCTGTTCCGGGCTCCGTAACCATAATACAGGCCCAGTATCACAGGTTTCACATCAAATCTCATTTTCAAAAACCTTTATATTTTTCAGAAAATAATTTTCTTCAAAAATTCATTTCTCGGACTTGGCACCTCGGAATTCGATTCCGGGCATATGACCCAAGTCCCATATTTTCCTACGGACCCTCCGGGACCGTCAAATTATGGGTCCGGGTCCGTTTACCAAAAATGTTGATCAAAGTCAACTTTACTCAAATAATTAATACAAAATCATTATTTTATCAATTTTCCACTTAGCGGCTTCCCGGCTACACGCCCGGGCTGTGCACGTACATCAAGGTGAGATAAAAGGAGGCTTTCACGGCCTCGGAAAATGTATTTAGCTAAAATTACACGGGATGACCTTTTGGGTCATCACAATCTCCACCTCTAAAACAATCGTTCGTCCTCGAACGGACATAGAATGCAACCTGAATCGGGGAAAAAATGGGGATATCGGCTTCGCATATTGGACTCGGACTCCCAGGTAGCTTCCTCAACATGCTGGCCTCTCCACTGAGCACGAATCGAAGGATAACTCTTCGATCTCAACTGACAAACCTGCCGAGCTAATATGGCTACCGGCTCCTCCTCATAAGTCAAATCCTTGTCCAACTGGACACCGCTGAAGTCAAGTACATGAGAGGGATCGACAATATACCTCTGAAGCATAGATACATGAAACACCGGGTGTACGGCTGATAGACTAGGTGACAAGGCAAGTCTATAGGCCACCTCTCCCACCTTGTCCAGAATCTCAAATGAACCAATGAACCTAGGGCTCAACTTGCCCTTCTTTCCGAACCTCGTCACGCCCTTCATGGGAGACACCCGAAGAAACACCCGGTCCCCAATCATAAATGCCAAATCACGAACTCTCGGTCCGCATAACTCTTCTACCTGGACTGAGCTGTACGAAGTCTATCCTGAATAATCTTCACTTTATCCAAGGCATCTTGGACTAACTCTGAACCCAACAATCTAGCCTCTCCTGGCACGAACCACCCAACTGGCGACCGACACCGCCTACCATACAACGCCTCATACGGAGCCATCTGAATGCTCGACTGATAGCTTTTGTTGTAGGCAAACTCAGCTAAAGGCAAGAACTGGTCCCATGAACCTCCAAAATTAATGACACATGCTCGCAACATATCCTCCAAAATCTGAATAGTCCGCTCGGACTGTCCGTCTGTCTGAGGATGAAATGTTGTGCTCAAATCAACCCGTGTGCCCAAATCACGCTGAAATACTCTCCAGAAATGGGAGGTAAACTGGGTACCTCGATCAGAAATAATGGACACAGGCACACCATGCAGGCGAACAATCTCCCTGATGTAGATGTTTGCCAACTTCTCTGAAGAATACGAAACTGATACTGGAATGAAGTGTGTTGACTTGGTTAGCCTATCCACAATGACCCACACTGCATCAAACATCTCTGAGTCTGTGGAAGTCCAACTACGAGGTCCATGGTGATACGCTCCCACTTCCACTCGGGAAGCTCAATCTACTGCATCAAACTACCGGGTCTCTGGTGCTCGTACTTAACCCGCTGACAGTTCAAGCACCTAGCTACATATGCTACAATATCCTTCTTCATCCTCCGCCACCAATAATACTGCCGCAAATCCTGGTAAATCTTTGCGGTGCCCGGATGAATGGAATACCGGGAACTATGGGCCTCTTGCAATATCAACTCACGAATGCCATCAACATCGGGTACACAAATACGACCCTGCATCCTCAAAACTACCTCATCATCAACTGTGACCTGCTTGGCACCTCCGTGCCGGACCGTATCTCTACGAACACACAATTGACGATCATCATCCTTCTTGGCCCGAATACGATCATACAATGAAGAATGGGCCACAGTATGGGCCAAAACACTGCCAGTCTCAGAAACCTCCAATCTCATGAACCGGTTGGCCAAAGCCTGAACATCTAAAGCAAGCGATCGCTCTCCGAATGATAAATAAGCAAGACTACCCATACTGGATGACTTTCGGTTCAAGGCATCGGCCACCACATTAGCCTTCCCCGGATGATATAAGATGGCAATGTCATAATCCTTCAGCAGCTCTAACCATCTCCTCTGCCTCATGTTCAACTCTTTCTGCTTGTACATATACTGCAAACTCTTATGATCCGTGAACACCTTACAAGGCACCCCATACAGATAATGCCTCCAAATCTGCAATGCATGAACAATAGCTGCTAACTCTAAATCATGAACTGGATAGATCTTCTCATGAACCTTCAACTGACGAGAAGCATAGACTATAACCTTGCCATCCTGCATCAACACTGCACCAAGTCCCACCCGTGAAGTATCACAATACACGGTATATGGCCCTGAACCTGTCAACTGTCACGACCCGAAATCCCACCTTTAGGCCGTGATGGCGTCTAACATTGAACCCGCTAGACAAGCCAACGTTACTAGTTATCCCGATTTATTCCTTTGCTATTTAGCATTTTAAAAGTGACATATAAGAACAAATAGAAACGAGAATGCGGAAGGTAAGAATTTCAACAACTTAAGTAATAAATCTTACGAAAATTTCCTTAAACATACCCCTAGAACTGGTGTCACAATTTCATGAACAGTCTAAGATTTTGCTAAAAACAAGGTCTGAATAAACAATACAGCTGTCTCAGAAGTACAAGAGAAGACAGAAAGAAAAAAGAATGAGATAGGAGGTGATGCCAAGGCCTGCGAACGCCTGCAGGACTACCTCAGTGTCGCCTGTGGACTGAAGGATACTCCCTCGATCACTGTCCACCGAGTCCAGTACCGTAATCTACACAACATAAAGGCGTGCAGGTGTAGCATCAGTACAACCGACCCCATGTACTGAGTAAGTGCCGATCCTAACCTCGGCGAAGTAGTGACGAGGCTAGGATACGACAAATAATAAACACCTGTGCAATTCAATAATATATATAACAAAAATAATGGTAGGAAGTAAACAGTTAAGTACGAATACAGGGAAAACATGCTGGGGTACAAAGGGGAGAATACTTATCGAGTAACAGAACATGGCAACCGTCTAGTATCAAAATAACAACAGAGAACAAACAAGTGCACGACATCACCCTTCGTGCTTTTACCCTCGTTCTCACCAAAACAAGTGCACGGCATCACCTTTCGTGCTTTTACCTAACAATATCATGGCACAACATTATCCTTCGTGCATTATCTCTCATATCATGGCACGACATCACCCTTCGTTCTTTTAAAATCACAGTATCGGCACGACATTAAACTTCGTGATTTTAAATATAAAATCATGGCACGACATCACCCTTCGTGCTTTTACACTCTTCCTCACCCAAGCAATAATCAGAACAACAATTTGGCAAGGAAGAACCACAATAAAAATCAAAATTTACAACATCCCGACAAGGGAATAATAACAGAAATATCACCGTCCCGGCAAGGGACACAGTTATAACCAATCTCACTGAATGTACAACATAACCAAATAATCCTCAATCGAACAACTAATCAACAGTGTTCACAACCAAGTATTTCCAACAATTAAATAATCTCCAAAATGGAAGCTGCTTCATAACACAGTGGATATCGAAGAAAACACATATACCATAAGACATGACTCACGTGCATGCTTGACAACAAGGTATAGGTACTCGTCACCTCACCTATACATTGAACATGATAATAACATGTAGCACATATGACTCAACACCTATTCCCTCAAGCTAGGGTTAGGCCAAACACTTACCTCGACTCCAAGAATCCAAATCAAGCCTCCAGCATCGCCTTTCCCTTCGAACCCGACTCCAAATCAATAATATCTATACATAATCGACTCAATAATATCAATAAATGCGAAACAAATCAATTCCAATGCTTAATTATACAATTCCCAACATTTTCCCCAAAATTCCAATAATCGACCCCGATCCCGCTTGGTCCAAACACAAAGTTCGGACACAAACCCATCACCCATTCCCCCACGAGTCCGAATATATAATTTGTTTTGAAATCCGACCCCAAAACGAGGTCAAATTCCCAAATAATCAAAAAGCCCTAACTCTACCCAAATCCCCAATTTTCTACCATTAAAACCCTAGAATTCTTGATAAAAGTTGATGAAAATCATTAGGAAGTTTAAAGAAACTAGTTAGGGGTTACTTACCTATGATTTGGGAAGAAACTCTCTAGAGAAAATCACCCTTGGTCTCCTATTTTGGTGAAGAAATGAAGAAGAAATCGGATGAACATCTAACTTAAACACTGCCCGACCCTCACACCTGCGGTGCATGGGTCGCACCTGCGCTTTCGCAGGTGCAAAAAATCCATCGCACCTGCGGAAATGGGCTAAGCCACTGAGGGCCGCACCTGCGGAACCGCTTCTATGGAGAATGTGTCGCACCTACGGAATTGGGCTGGCTGGGGCTGGACCGCACCTGCAGCTGCTTATCCGCACCTACGGCCCAAGGCTCGCAGGTGCGGGCGCACCAGAACTGGTGCACCAACACTGGTTTTTCAACTCTAAACACCCCGGAACCCACCAGAAGCTTACCCGAGCCCTCGGGGCTCCAAACCGATTATGCACACAACCTCAAAAATATCCTACGGACTTATTCAAGTAACCAAAACACTATAATAACATCATGAACATCGAATTAGACCTCAAAATCAATGAAATTCCTTTAAACTCCCAAAACTTCTAAATTTTCCAATTTCGATCCGAATCACGTCAAACTAAGTCCGTTTCCCACCAAATTTCACAGATAACACATATAAGACATATTGAACCTGTTCCGGGCTCCAGAACCATAATACGGGCCCGGTATCACAGGTTTCACATCAAATCTCATTTTCAAAAACCTTTATATTTTTCAGAAAATAATTTTTTTCAAAAATTTATTTCTCGGACTTGGCACCTCGGAATTCGATTCCGAGCATACGACCCAAGTCCCATATTTTCCTACGGACCCTCCGGGACCGTCAAATCACAGGTCTGGGTCCGTTTATGAAAAATATTGACCAAAGTCAACTTTACTCAAATAATTAATACAAAATCATCATTTTATCAATTTTCTACTTAACGGCTTCCCGGCTACACGCCCGGGCTGCACACGTACATCGAGGTGAGATAAAAGGAGGCTTTCACAACCTCGGAATACGGATTTAGCTAAAATTACATGGGATGACCTTTTGGGTTATCACACCTGATCCGTGTAATGGCCGGTGAACTAGAATCAATCTCGCCTGAGTCAATGTACTACTTATACTCAAAACTTTGCTCAGGTCTCCTGAAGTCCGGGGTAGCAACAGGCACCCTCAGTACCTGTCCCCTAACTAGAACTACTGGCGACTCCTCAACTGCTGCTTTGGTAGGCATCTTAACTGCGGCACGTGCTCCTCGTTGGCCGCTGTCTCTGACCCTTACGAAATTTGCTTCGGGGTAACATCATTAGGAACCGCCGCTCGTGTCCTCACCATCGGTGAGAGAATGGAACGATAATTTCAAATTTCAAGATCAATCAACTCGCACGATAGGAATGAAGGAAGTGAAATTGTCCTAATAGTTCCGTAGCTTCTCGAAGATAAGTACAGACGTTATCCGTACCGATCCGCAAGACTCTACCAAACTCGCTTATGAATCGTAGCACCTATGAACCTAGAGATCTGATACCAACTTGTCACGACCCAAATTTTCCTCCGTGCGGTATCGTGATGGCACCTAGTCTTAGGGACTAGGTAAGCCTAACATTTTCACTGAGCGACAACAATAATAAAGGAATTATAACAGTCTCGATATAGACATCTTGACAGAGTTTACAATGCCCCAAAACCCGGTAAATACAAGTCATAAGCTCTATGAAATCTTTCTATCAAATCTAAATACAACTGTCTAGGAATAAGCAAGTACAATTGAATAGAAATAAAATAGGAAGGTGACTCCGAAGCCTGCGAACGCAGCAGCAGGTTACCTTGAGTCTCCTCAGCAATGATCTGCGCAGGTACTAATAACAATAACCTGGATCTGCACAAAAAAAATATGCAGAAGTGTAGTATGAGCACACCACAGCGGTGCCCAGTAAATATCAAGACTAATTTCGATGAAGTAGTGACGAGGACTAGTCGAGACACCATCGATCTAATAAGTAAAAAGGCATAAATGTATAAATGACCGAAACATAATATCTATCTAAATTTTTTTCAATATAATTAACGATACGATCGAATAATACGGAAGAAAATTCAATAACTACGATCAACGGACAACATAATAGAAATACGCAAAGAGAATGGAATGAATGCAATTCAAATGGCGGGAATCACAACCCAATAAAAGCACTAGAAACTCAGCACTGCATGGATTTATTCACATCAGGCCTTAGCCAATAAACTCAATAAAACTGGTCAAACATTCGAGTGAAAACTTTTAAATCGTCAGTTTATTTTGAAAACTTTAAAGATATAATCATTTCGGAATAGAGAAATTTCTTCTTTGAAACATACTTTCTCTGAATGTATATTTATATATTTTTATAAAGAGCAATCTTTACAACATAGTCTCTTCAAAATACGTGGTGTTCAAATATACTTTTCCAAATACTGCTCTTTCAAATATCATCAAAATACGTGATGTTCAAAATATACATTTCCAAATACTGCTCTTTCAAACGTCATCAAAATACGTGATGTTCAAAATATGCTTTCCCAAATACTGCTCTTTCAAATATCATTAAAATATGTGATGTTCAAAATATACTTTCCCAAATACTGCTCTTTCAAATATCATTTTTTTTATGCAAGACAAATACTTTCCAAATATACTTTCGAAATAGAAGTCCTTTAGACATAACTTTTCCTGGAGATAATTGCTTTTCAGCTATAATTTTCAATAGATATATTTATATCTTTCGATTCCAATCTCCTCAATCATAAAACTATCGAAACTCAGTCCGCCACTCAGAATTTGTCACGCAATGCAGTACAGGGGGAAAGCTCCCGGAATCTCGTCCGTAGACCCAATCTAAATATGCGATGCAGTACATGGGGAAAGATCCCGGATCTCTGTCCGTAGTCCCAATTTAAATATGCGATGCAGTACAGGGGGAAAGCTCCCGGATCTCTGTCCGTTGTCCCAATTTAAATATACAGTGCAGTACGGAGGAAAAGCTCCCGGATCTCTGTTCGTAGTCCCAATTAAATATGCAGTGCAGTACAGAGGGAAAGCTCCCGGATCTCGGTCCATAGTCTCAATTTAAATATGCAATGCAGCCACTGAGGAAAAACAACCAGAATGAAACAGAAACAACATATATTGCCACAACCGGCGCAAAATCAAACAAGACCAAAAGCAAAGTGCGATGAGCAAATCAATACAAAGACATAAATCACAAAAATGGTAAAAACTCACTCATAAGAAGTAGCCACTGAAAGGAATGCCAAGCACAAGAGAAAACAACATAACGAGGGGAAAACAAGACAAATATAGCAACGATTCTATATATTCAAGTTCGCAACCAAGAAATCAAATCATCCCGGCAAGGGAATCAGCTATAACCAATCTCACTTAGACAATTAGCTTCACCGAATAAACTAAGTTTGAACAAATGCTCAGTAAATAGGCAGCATCAAAGAATACCATCAACATGGGCGGTTATCAATTAAACCTAAGTAGTACTTAAGAGGAAAATCATTTATATCACAATGTACGACTCACATGCATGCTTCACCAACATATAGATATTCCAATTACTTGTTAGACATTTATAGGGCGAGATTATACTAGTTTTAGTCATATAGGCAGCGTATGAAGAAAGATATAGTATAACGACAGGAAGAACAAAGTCTTCATTTGAGTCAATTAAGATCATATGAGAAACAAGGAATGCTAGGCAAGTACTTGTAATTTGAGCAGGGAGAGATGAAACTAGAAATCAGGAACTCAAATATAACAATTTCAATTCATACGCGGGGAACATAAGAACCTAAAAATCCCTAAAGGGCAATCTATTTGAAAATAAGTCCGAATACGCACTCGTCACCTCGCGTACGCGGACTACAATCAACATAGAAGACTCAATCCTAAGGGGTAGTTTCCCCACACAAGGTTAGGCAAGATACTTACCTCAAAGACGACAACCCGGTACTCAAGAATAGACTTCTCGGGCAGGAAGGCCTCCGGACGGCTCAAAATCAACTAAAACAACTTCAAAATACATATAAACGTATAAGGAACGATTCCGAATAATAAAGTTTCAATATTTACAAATTTAGGAAAATCGACCCAAAAGTCGACCCCCGGGCCCGCACCTCGAAATCCGATATTTTACAAAAACCGATTACCCATTCCGATACGAGTTCACCCATACTAAATTTATCCAATTCCGATTACATTTAGTCATTCAAATCATGAATTTTCATTTTTGAAGTTTTCTTTCAAAACCCACAATTCCCTCAACCCAAAAAAAATATTATATGATAAAAACAAGAACTAATTCATGAAATATAATTAATTATAGTGGAAGAACACTTACCCATTCGATTTGTGTGAAAAACCCTCAAAGAATCGCCCAAAATCGAGTTCTAGAAGTCAAAATATGTTTAAAATGGTGAAACCCCGATTTGTGGAAGTTTATATTCTGCCCAATGATTTAAAGCACTCTGATCGCGGACACCAGGACGCGATCACATAGAAGAAAAAATGCTGCTGGCCAAAAGAGTACTATGCGATCGCATTGAATAAAATGTGGTTACTGCCCAGGTGATATGCGAACGCAGGTGCCCATATGCGATCGCATTGAAGATTTGGCCCCAGCCCCATGCCCTACTGTGCGATCGCATAAGACAGGAAGCGAACACGGAGGGTATCACTGGTAGAGCTATGCGATCGCAGACAGTGTAGTGCGATTGCGATGAAGGAAAAATGGGTGGATTAAAGCAACACTATGCGATCGCAACTACTCCTATGCGATCGCATAGAAGGAAACCAGAAAGCAAATTTCAGGTGTTCAAAAATAAGGAAAATGGGCCCGACACCCATCCGAAACACACTCGAGGCCCCCGGGACTCAAAACTATATATGCACACAACTTCTACAATATCCTACGGACTTATTCGTGTAATCAGATCACCAGAATAACATCATAAACATCGAATTAAACCTCAAAATCTATGAAATTTCTCAAAACTTCCTTAAACATCAAATTTTGCATTTAAGGTTCGAATCATGTCAAACTAAGTATGTTTCTTACCAAATTTCACAGATAACACATATAAGTCATATCGAACCTGTACCGGGCTCCGAAACCATGATACGGGCCCGATATCACATGTTTCACCTCAAATTTCATTTTCAAAAATCTTTGTATTTTTCAGAAAATAATTTCCTTTAAAAATTCATTTCTCGGACTTGGGACCTCGGAATTCGATTCCCGGCATACGCCCAAGTCCCATATTTTTCTACGAACCCTCCGGGACCGTCAAATCAAGGGTCTGGGTTCGGGTCCGTTTACCAAAAACATTGACTGAAGTCATCTTTATTCAAATTTCTAATACAAAATTCTCATTTTTATAAGTTTTTCACATAAAGGCTTCTCGATTATACGCCCGGGATGTGCATGCAAATCGAGGTGATATAGAAGGAGGTTTTCACGACCTCGGAACACAAAATTAGCTAGAATATACGGGATGACCTTTCGGGTCATCATAAGTAATATCTTGGATTCTCGTGTATATAAAACGGGAGGGCAATTTGATGTAAGAGGCGGTTTTATGTGTCTTACAGAAAAGGAAAGACATAATCTATGTCTTGTGCTCATAGAATAATTATAAGGATAGTAGAAAGCATGATCATATTTATTTTAATCCATGAGAATGCCTAAAACGATTAATCACTGAATTTGGTCATGGAATTGGAGATTCTAAATTTGACGAACTCCAGTTGACCTGAAATTTAGTAGGTCCATTAAAAACGACTTGGTGAGAAACATCAAGTTATTTTCTGGTGTTTCGAGGTCTTTTAGCTGTAGTTTTAAGTAGTTTGTTGGATTAAATAAGCTTTAAATATGAAAAACTATTCTTTATATATCGATTTATTTGTGCTAAATCTGGAACATGATTACACATGATGATTTAACTTAATATGATATATGGAAAGAATATAAATCACATTGGTTGAATCTTAAATTCGGCTAAAAAGACTTATTCGAATTTGGTCTAGATTTGATGATCATCATCTCCAATTGACTTGAAATTTGGTGGGTTCATCGCAAATGACCTGATAAGAAATACTCACTGCTATGCAGTGAATTATGTCATATTTCGGTAGTTCAGGGTTATTTAGATGGGTTTTTTTTGGTAGTTTGCGGGATTAAAATGTGTTTTGGATATGAAAAGTCATTCCTTTTATGTCAGTCTTATTTTTGTTAAATCTGGAACGTGATGACGCATGTTTATATAACATGAATTGATATCTGGTTGGAATGTATGTTATATTTTAAATTCCTAAAAATGCTTAAACGAGTATTATGTGAATTTTGGAACTTAATCCTTAGAGAAAATTTCGTGATTGTGATCAACTGGTGATAGGAATTAACCCCTATTGCCTCTACTATTCATTTATAGTGAGATAATAAATTTACACGTCGACTTTAGGTCTTCCTCCATATTGAATAAATTTATTATGAACTCTCTAACTATAGTTACTAGTAGTTGATAACATGTATTGACTCTCTATCTGAGTTTACACGTTGAATCAACTTTGTAATTATAATGCAACCATGATTAAAGTGGTCATAGAAATATATTTCTTTGGTCTCTCACTATTAATTTGAAGTGATTATAAATTTACGCGTTGACTTTAAGTCTTCCTCCATATCGGATACATTTTGTGCAAGCTCACTAGGTGAAATACTAGTTATTGTATCATGTACTTACTCTCCATCTGAGTATACATGTTGGATCGATGAAACTAGAGCTATTAATTATGATGTTCACTTGACTTAAATTAACGGTATACTCTCCATCTGAGTTGGGTCTAGTTTAATTTATTGGAGTGAATAATCTGGCATTACATATGTATGTTGCATGAGTAGTTCTTTTCACATAGAAATTTTCTATTCAAGATGCATAAATACATATATGTGTAGTGTATTTGAAATTTTCATATTAAATGGTTATATACAATTGACTAAAAATAACCGTTTGCTCTCCATCTGAGTTGGTTCTGTTTCTTTTTGAATTGTATAATTCTTGCATTATATGATATACTTTGCATGAATGACTCTTTTCCCATCAAAATTTGCTATTCGAGATGCATGTATGTATATATATTGAATGCAGTCTAAATTTTATTATTGGGTGTTTTGACTTATTATGATCTATTGAAAGTAGATGCACTACCAACTTGTAGATCCTGTTTGGAAGGAAGTTTGACTAAAGGATGTTTTTCTTCAAAAGGAAATAAAGCTAGTGATAAGCAAGAATGAATCCCTTCTGATTTGTATGGTTAAATGAACATACTCGTAAGAGATAGTATTGAGTATTTTGTGATGTTCATAAGTGATTACTCAAAATATTAATATATTTATTTTATGCACCGTAAGTCTTAATCATTTAAGTAATTCAAGGTTTTTAAGACTTGAAACGGAGAAGCACCAAGGAAATATGTTAAGTTACTGCAATTTGATTGTAGTGGCGAGCACCTCTCTAAAGAGTTCTTTTATTACTTATCAGAATAAGGGATTACATCTCAATTGTCTACACTGTAAACTCCATAATAGAGTGATGTGGTAGAAAGAAGAAATAAGTCTCTTTTGGACATGGATATATTAATGAAGTGTTATTCAAATTTGCCTTATTCGTTTTGGAGCATTTCCTAGAAACTGCAAATTACATTCTGAATATAGTTTCTTCTAAGTTAGTACATGTAACATCTATAGAAGTGGGGACTGAATGTAAGATCAGCCCTTGGCATGTTCAAATATAGGTTTGTCTAGCACATATGCTGAAAGGGAAAGCAGATATATAAGTTGGAACTAAGAATAGATAGGTTCATGTTTATTGAATATTCAAGAAAACAAATGGAGATTTATTTTATTGTCCTAAAAGAAAATAAGGCAATTGTTAAAACAAATGTAATTTTCTAAATAAGGACTGTTCAATAAACTATGTTCCTAGAAGTAAAATAATTTTACAGGAACTAGGCAAAGAAATAACTAGATGTTCAAGAACATCAAAATCCACATGTCGGAATTGACGTTCCATTACATTTATGTAGTGGGAGAACGTTAATAGAAAAAATATGCCGTTGTCGAGTGGGAGTGATGTTTGAAATGTGAAAACTATAGTAAGAAGTAGCTAATATTTCAATACCATAAGGTAATGAAGGTAATATTAGTAATACTTCTTCGTAGTGGGAGAATCTAAGGAAAATCATAGTTCGGTGTACACTCTTGGGATAGTTTCGGTAACAGGATCCTTGAAGAGTTTAATACCAAACTAGATAGTTACAGAAAAGCACTACTAGACAAAGATTGCATTTGAAAATAACTTGGCAAGTTCCTTTTAGCAAAAACTTATTGGCTGGGACTTTTAATAGTCGTGCAAAAGGATAGTTGTGAAAGTTATAGATGCATGGTTATGAGTCTAAGTGGGAGATTGTTAGGGCATATACTATTAACCACGCATTTAGACATAGTATATTCTAATAATTATCATGGTTAAAAGTCTAAGTGGGGAGATTGTTGGGATATATACTATTAACCATGGATTTTGGTTTGGATATAGTATTTATTATGGAATAATTGCTCATTCAATAAAATAAAGTTTTAAATAGATCATATATTTGTTTGTGTCCTTTACTTATATAGTAGATGATTTAGTGTATAGAGTTTAGCTTATACACGAAATGGTTAAATATAATTTATCTTGATTATGAGAATGGTTTAATTCCAACTTCTTGTGCTAGTACATTTTGTATGTATTGAACGGACCAAGTAGAGATAAGTATTTTACACTGACTTAATAAAATAAATTCTCTAGCCATTAAATGTACTTATACTCTTAATCATGATATAATTATTATTAGATGTGTATATATTATTATTTTGATTTATTGAAAGGCAAGACCTTTTCGTGGATCAATATGCCTGATAAACTGGACAATAATGATATACATTGGCAAAATAATAATTAGTTGATGGAATCCATGTCTTGGGCTAGAGAATGATGATACACCTTTATGAAAGCTTATAAGTTTTCATGTGTAAACCCTGCAGGTAGATTTTGTATCCGTCACATGAAATAATTTAAGCGAAAGTCTAAAGGAAATAATCAATGAACTAATTTTTTAGTAATTTAATTTATTTGATAAGTATCTGAATCTTAATATGGGGAGTTAAATAAGGTTTAATAGAAGAATTTAGAAATTGAACTGAGGAGTGCAGTTACAAATTTTTATTGGAGTAATTCGTAACTTATTATGGTAGTATTAATTCGGATATTTCGAATTAAGTCCAGAATAGGAAGCCTCGTTAATTAAATACTGCGGTCCCTATTATTGTCACGACCCCAAAACATCCGGCCGTGATGGCGCCTGTCGTGGAATCAGGAAAGCCACACATTTTGATTTGGTTTAAATTTAGTTTCAGAAAAATTATTAATTTAGTAGCAAAAGTATCATTACAAATCCATTTAAAAGTTTATCATCATTAAAACATACGTAAAAACCAATCCCAGAACTAGTGTCACCGATTCATGAGCTACTATAAATAAAATGTCAAAATACAAGGTTGACATAATACTGTCTGAAATAATAAAAGGCGATAGGAAGGTAATTAAGGAGAAAACGAGGCTGCGATCGCCAGCTGCTACCTCGAAAACTCCAAAAGAAACTGTGACAGCTAATCAGCAACCGTTACCGGGTCCCGATATACCTGGATCTTCACATAAGGTGCAGGGGTAACATGAGTACACCAACTCAGAAGTAACGAACCCAAACTACAGGCTGATAGGTAGTGACGGACTAAACCTCAATAACTGTAATGAAAACAGTACACAAAATTTAGGCATGTTCACAGTTTTAACAGATAATGAGAACATAATATGACCAATATGATAATAACCCAGGTATATATCAGTACTCTACATGCCAATGTATCAACAGTGTGGAAATGAATCTAGTGCTCACAACTCTCAAATCAAAGTCCACTCAGTACTGTACATGACTCTCGGGCCCAGGGAAGATCCATCCCCGATAGTACACAAACACTGGTGACTGTAGTCACTCAGTACTGAGGAAAAAAAGCCAATCCAGCAACACGGAGAAAATCCATCTCCGGAACACAACACTCGGACAAGATCCATGTCCAGGGACGATCCATCCCTCACATATCATCAATTTCGGACAAGATCCATGCCCAGGGAAGATCCATTCCTCAATATCAATGCGCTCACTGAGGGTGTAAAGACTCCGGAGGGGCTCCTATTAGCCCAAGCACTATATCAAGCCAACGAAGGCATGATCAGAGTATCGTTGCGGTGTGCAGTCCGATCTCATAACTGTCTTAATAACAGGTTCTCGGCCTCACCCAGTCATTACTCTCTAGTCTCGCTCACATAGGCTCAGAATGCATGAACTAGCCCAAAACAATGATAAATATATAAAATCAACAATTACCGAGAATGAGGCATGAAATGATATGCTATGACATGACTGAGTATACAAAATCAAATAAGCACATAAGGAAACATCAATATACGACCACTCGGGTCTCAGTATTTTCGGCATGAAGCCCTAGAATTTGACTTAGTATGTGTCACGACCTAAAATCCTAACTTAGGTTGTGATGGTGCCCAATAGCGGGGTCAGGCAAGCCAACACTCAATTTACTAAGGGTTCTTTCTTATTAGATTAAACATTTCAACATATACTCAGTTTTTAAAACTTAAAACATAAATCAACAAGGATAATCAGCCAGTTTTTAATCAAAAGCGGTCATGAGGAGGCGTGAGCCAATATATATACAGACCTGTAATCCATAATAACTATCACATGTGTGCCAGGAACTAGTGTCACTAGTCCTACGGGCATACTAACAGAATATACAAAATATGTAATATACAGTCCCACTGTCTGAAAGAAATAGACGAGAAATAAGCAAAAGAAACTCCATGGTGCTGCTGGAGATCGCCAGGAGAAAGCAGCTCACCGTGAAGTTAGGTCCGTCTATAATCAGAATCAAGCTCCGATCTGACAACCAGATGCACCAGCCTCGGAACCTGTACAATTAAGTACATAAGTTTAGCACGAGTACATAAACAGATATGTACCCAGTGAGTATCCCGCCTAAACTCGAAGAAGTAGTGACGAGAGGTCGACGTGATACTTACTAGGGTCAGACAATATGAGATGAATACAGGCTAATCAATAATAGCAGTAATGGATAGTAAAAGGAAATGAGCATCAGATAAAAATCTCTAGAACCCTCACGCCATCCCTTTCCATGGCATACAAGATGCTTAACCTTCTTTCATTCATAAAATCAACAGTTAGAATTTCAGAGCTTCTCATAAATTACCAAACATATAACAGGCTATGAACGTACGGCCATTACAACGTGAAAAGTAAATGTGCACTGTCAAGGGTCGAACGGCCCGAACCATAGATGCATCTATCTTCCCTGCTCGCAAATCGAACATGTGACACGGTTAAAATAATACTAAGACTACCCCGCTCGCAAATCATTCATGCGACTCGGGTTAATATAATACTAGGGTTGTCGCGCTCGCGAATCATTCATGCGACTCGGGTTCCCGAATAAATACATGATTAGCAGGAGATTCCAGATAATTTAGCAAGGAACATACTGACAGGATGAGAATTTAATAATGTCAACTTCAAAGCATAACTCGTTAGGCCTTCACATGTGAGATTCGAGGATATTAGACTACTTAATCCATATGCAAGATCATAGATACAACACATAAAGCATGCTTGTGAGTCCTAAACTACCCGACAAGGCATAATAGTAGCTATGCACGGAAGCTCATCACTTCGTGCGTGCGCAGCCCCCGCAAATAAGGACAAACCACCGTTTATAATCACATATGGGGACAATTCCATCTTACAAGGTTAGAAAGGAGATTCACCTCGCGTCGAACCTACTCACCGGGTCAAGAATGCACCCGAAGCTCTGAACTCGTCACCCAAGGACTCGAAACTAATCAAATGTTACGTTAATATATCAAATTATACTCAAAGCATGGAATTCTCCTACTATTTAGTCAAGTTCATCATTCTTGAAGAAATCCCAAAATCCAACTCCGGGCCCGCATGCTCGGATTTCAAAAATTCTCAAAGGAAATACTCACCCATAACCTAAGGATCATTAATATGTGATTTTTGTATGATTTCATAGCCAATTCACGTGAAATTCTCAAATTATCGAAAGCCCTAGGTTACTACCCAATTCCTTAATTTTTCACTAATTAGGTAGTTAAATTCAACTAGGAATTCATGCATTAACTAACCTTAGGGTGGAATTTACTTACCTCTCAGTGGCTGGGTCGTAGGGCTCTTTTCCAAGCTCTCAAAATCGTCTATGGTGGAATAAAATGGAGTGGGAATGAGATAATCCCGCACTTAAAGACCTTTCTGTCTACAGGGATTTCCGCACATGCGACTCGACGACTGCACCTGCGGTCTCGCACCTGCGAAAAATGGGACAAGGGCTTGGGCTCGCACCTGCCGGCTGGAGTCTGCTCCTGCGGCTCAGCACCTGCGAGGCCTGGACCGCAGGAGAAATCTCTCACCTGGGACAGGTAACCGCACCTGCGGTCACACCATATCATGTGCACCAGCAACTGCTTCAACTGGTTTTTAGCCTCGTTTGGTTCCCGAGAGGCACCTGGGCCCACCCGAGCCCCCGTCCGAATATACCAACAAGTCCCAAATCATAATACGGACTAGCTCGAGCCTTCGTAACACCCGCAACAATGCTAAAACTCAAAATCACACCTCAAAACCCCTAGAACCAAAGTTAGGAATTTTAAGTTTTCTTGACTTCGCTAACAATGCGCCGAACCGACCTATACCACTCGGAATGACACCAAATTTTGCAGGCGAGTCATAAATGACATAACGGAACTATTCCCGGTCTCGAAATTCCTTTCGGACCTCGATAACACAAAAACACGTCCCAAACCACAATAGGAAATTAAGGAACTCTTATTTCAATATTGGGCGCCGAAACGCTCTTGGGTCATTTGAAACCCATTCCGAACATACGCCCAAGTCCGAAATCATCATACGAAGCTACCGGAACCGTCAAAACTCGATTCCGAGGTTGTTTACTAAAAATGTTGACCGAAGTCAAACTTGGCCTTAAAGGCCAACCTGAAGGAACCAAGTGTTCCAATATTTCTCTAAACACTTCTGAATTCCGGACCACCCGTCCCCGCAAGTCATAAATCACAATAAGCCGCTATGGGAAGTTTCATTTAGGGGAACGTGGTCCGATAATGCAAAAATAATCGATCGGGTCATTACAGTATGATTTCCAGCATGTTCACATTAACCGCATCAATAAAAGTGCGGATATCAATCCGAAATAGCTACTAGACAGTGCCACAGGATGGTCCAGGCCACAAATCACTCGGTGCAAGCCCGCACACCCGTCACTTGGCATGTGCGTCACCTTAATTATAGTCATATATCATATAGTTCGGGGTTTTGAACTCTAAGAACCAAGTTTGGAAGCGTTACTTACATCAATCAAGCCAAAACTCTACTCCGCAATGCTCTTGCTGCTCGACTCGGCCACAAATCGCCCCGAATCTAACAAAAATCAGTATTATATAATTAACGTATGCTAAAGTAACGAAGCCCACATCAAAATTATTAAATTACATCACAAATCCCGAAATTGGCTAAACCCAGGCCCACGTCTCGAAATTCAATAAAAATCACAAAACTAGAATCCTTATTCACTCACGAGTCTACCCATATCAAATTCATCGAAATCCGACCTCAAATCCCCAAAAGAATTTTCCAAACTTTCTTCCACTTTTCACCCAATTTCCCCCCTCAAATCATAAATTAAATGATGAAATTAAAGGCATAATCATGGGAATTAACCAAAACTAGGTAAAACTCACTTACCCCAAACACCCACGCAAGAATCTCTCCAAAAATCGCCTTCTACCGAGCTCCCAATTAAATTTTGTGATATGAACTTAAAACCCTCATTTTTGAACTTTAAATTCTGCCCAGGTATTCCTTTTTCGCGTTCGCGGCTCACCCATCGCGTTCGCGATGAACAAAAACTCTCAAAAACCATTTTCAAACTCTTCTCAGATAGCCTGTAGTATAATGGCAATAACTTCTAATACAAAACTCCAAATGACAAATGGTTTAATGTTTTGAAAACTAGACACCAAGATATACAATTTTTATGTTTTATTAATTTTCCAATTTCTAACATATTTTGAGATATAAACTGTCAAAGTTAGCCCTGTGCAACACAAATTTCTTCTTCATCTTCTCGGACAGTCTATAGTGTACCAGCCACAACTCTTTGTTCACAAATCCAAATTCTAAATGATTTATTTTTCTGAAAACCACACACAAAGGAATACAACTTTCATTTTTGGATCATCTTCCAATTTCTTATAGATTGTGAGATATGGTCCTCCAAAGTCAGACATGCATAACAAAAAATTTTCTTCTTCGTGAATGCGAAGAACAAAGTCCCTGAAGCTAAATCCTTCTTCGCGAACGCGAGAGGATCCTCGCGAACGCGAAGAACAACAACAAACACCAACTATTGCAAAACAGCCCGAAAATGATCCGAAACCACCCCAAAATACACCCGAGGCCCCGTCCAATCACCCAAACCAGTCCCATAACATAACACGGACCTGCTCGAAGCCTCAAATCACCTCAAACCACATCGAAATCATGAATCGCACTCCAATTCAAGCCTAATAAACTTTAGAACTTCAAACTTCTTCATTTGATGTCAAAACCTATCAAATCACGTCCGATTGACCTCAAATTTTGCACACAAGTCGCAAATGACACAACGGACCTGCTCCAACTTTTGGAATTCCATTCCGACTCCGATAAATAATTTTCCACTGCCGACCGGAAAGCGCCAAAAACTCAATTTCGCCAATTCAAGCCTAATTCCACTCCGGACATCCGAAAAACATTCCGAACACACTCCTAAGTCCCAAATCACCTAATGAAGCTATCCGAGCCATAAAAACCACATTCCGAGGTCATTTACCTATAAGTCAACTTCCGATTGACTTTTCTTCTAACTATAAAGCCATCTTAAGAGACTAAGTGTCTCATTTATCTCCACAATCACTCCGAAACCGAGCCAACCGTCCAACACAATATAGCTGAACAACACATAATAAATCAGAAATAGGGGAAACGGGGCTAAATTCTCGGAACGGCCGATCGGGTCGTTACATTCTCCCCCACTTAAACATACCTTCGTCCTCGAACGTGCCTAGAGTTGTTCCAAAAACCACCAAAATTGCCCTCTAACCTACCATGCACATACCCGGGGGGTGATCCCACGTCACCCTATCCCATATAGGTCCAATAGCACAACACAGTTGAAATTTCAAAATCGAACCTGACCCATAAACTTTAGAACCAAATTTCCACTTCTGAAATAATTTACAAGATCAAAATTCCACAACTATAAACTGAATAAGTTTGAATACGCTGTATCAAGTCATATCCGTAACCCAAGATGTAATCACATAATATACCGCATGACTCAAACACTCATAGCGATAACTCCTAATCATAATAGCTGCTTAAAACAACCCAATACCGGTACATAACCTCTTATCAAGCAATGCCTCGCTCTAACACTTTCATATACTGCCGATGGTGAAAGAAACACGTAGAAACTAGCAACCATTCATCCGATCAGCCAGTCATGGAGCCCCCCCTTTCTCCAACAGGAACTATAGCAGATTTCTAAGCCAACTTCCGATATCATCCTTCCAACCATGCTGTAGTCAACTCTGGTAGTATTCATTCTAGGACCAATGACCTCTTCTCATCCAACACGACAACTCTGATGACATGACACATCAATACAATCCAAAGCCATAACCTGTGCAACTCGTTCACTCAATAGCAACATCCCACGAACTCAAATCATAGAAAAGATTCACACGAGAGGACTATACTGCCATTAACAATTACCATCACAACACCATGCTAAGAGCCTGGCACACATTGTAAAATCAAAACACACGAATCTGACACCAAGGATCATACCTCCACATAACTCCGCTACAATGCGTGATCCCATCCAAACACTGGTCCACATGAAATACTTCAAGCCACCTTGCTCAAAATCAATAACCATGCGCAATTCGACATCAAGTATTCCAAGTTCATTTCCATAACCACAAGGAAATCGGACGATACCATGCCACACAACCCGAAAGAACATAAACAATACGTCTCAATCCCGCAATACCCAATTACTTACCTTACTCAAATCCTGCTATAAAGCTCAAATAGATCCGCACCATATGTGCATATAACCAACGGATCATAACTTCTCGTAGCATGAAAGAGTAACTCATAATTCATTCCAGAATACACATAAGCCTAACAACGACTGAATTATAGCACACACTAACCTCTGACTAACCCTGGGCTATGTCTCCACAGCCCACAACTATGAAATTATCTACTCATTAGAGTTCCCAGTCTCCAAACCCTCAGAGCACACAAGTCACCATATCCCATCTCAACTCCGTCGCCCGAATGTCTAATACTTCCCCAATACACGATCATACCACGAGGGATACCCCTAAAATTTGTGTGTGTTACAAGGACAAATTTGAATACCCGCAGCCAGCCAACAAGGAGAGTACCGCCACACCAAATGAAGCACCCTTAACTCAAACACATTGCCCTTTCTGAAATGTATAACCTCATCAAGCCGCACCAATTAGTGATACCCTTTACCTAGTCATCTGGAACTATCCATGATGTCTAATAATTTATGACCTTCCTTCCAGAACTGAATCGAGACCTCACACATGCAAATCTCAATCTATACACAACATACCGCGTACCCATGCCATCATATGATACATATGAGAACTTCATAACCCCTTCCGAGTCACAAGCAAATATGTACCCAATCAGCTAAGAACTTTCCATTTGACTTTATTCCGTAGAAAATTACAATACGCCACATGCCCCACGCACCAGTTAGGAAATATACATCTCAACTATGGTAGAGACCATCGAGAACCCTCTGAAACCCATTGTACTGATCTAACCCACCAGGACTGAATCCCTCTAACTCAACCAAGCTACGCAGGCCGTCAAAACCCAAGAGCATTGCCACGAATCATGTATAGAAATCCACCATATCATAAGTATATCAGGAGCCGATCTTACCCATTACTATGCCGATTCAACCTACTACCAAGCTGTCCTATTAATCCAAGTTCCTTATGAATTACTTTCGAATTGAAACTTCTACTTGCCATAATACCGCAATTCTCAACCCAGATTCACCACATGAGACCCAAGCATAAAATCATACTGTCTAAGGCTCGTAAGCCGCTGAATACTCTCTCAAATATCCCCAAAAGTACCACATTCAAAAATACCTACCCTGAAGAGACTTTCTGTGAATCTAAAGCCATTACCTTCACTTTCCTGGTACTGATACGTAGAATCAATGATAATGTAGGAATGCCACCAATCTTGACACCCTCCAATGTAAATCTCAATTTCTATCCAAATACACATCTTGAAGATTCCCAATTGTTACATATGACCTTGAATCCATCAGTACCATTCTCAAGAGCCATATACTCTACGCACATCTCAATTAAACTGATCAAACAGACCGAACGACTTGCACCCCATTAACATATCAACACCCAAGGGAGTAACCCACACCCCTAAGCAACCATGCAAATTCCTACTCCGCACACACTACACCCTTTACAAATACAACTCAAACATTCAGTGAAACCCAATTACCCATAGAATATATTACAATCTGTATCCAAAAATTTCCATTACTCAAGTCGTTCTCAAACTCCACCTCTGCAGGTTATAAGAGATTCACCAGTATACCTCGAACTGAAACCAATACACCACATAATCGTGCAATCAACTTATCATTAGCAGACTCCCCCACTTGGCTCAAAGCCATAGATCAAGAAAAATAATAACTCATAATGTCCATACGCTATCACCGCCACAATACCAAAGTGAGATTCGACTAAATCCTTCATAAGCTCATGTAGAGCAAACCATCTAATATCTCAAATCATCTGCAATCTCACATTTCACCATTGTAATAGCCGTTCCAACTTCCACAAGCGATCTAAACTCAAATTACAGCATATATCATTTACTGGAAAAACAGAACTTGCTACAAAATCACATAAGGATCACACAACCTCACGACATTCCGCGGGAGATAACCCCGCCTGTTTAGCCTCAAACTAATATCTTTATATACCCTTCCAAAAATCATAGCTATTACACAATCACTTTATCCTCTTGTATTTAAACACAACCAACGCCTACCCTCGAGGTATCACAATATGCGATATAAGAACCGGAAGCTGATGACAGAACTAACACTGAAGTTGTGGTCAAAGAAATATTGAGCTTCTAGAAGCTCTCTCCACACTCGTCTGACCACCCGAATACCCTCACTGGACACCACGTGCCCCAAGAATGCTACTGAACTTAGCCAAATTTCACACTTGGAGAACATTGCATAAAGCTTCTCCTCCCTAAATCTCTATAACACCACCCTCAAATGCTGAGTATGCTCCTCCTGGCTACGTGGGTACGCCAGGATTCCATCAATGAATACAATAATGAAGGAGTATAAATACGACTGGAATACACTGTTAATCAAATACATGAACGCTACTGGGGCATTGGTCAGCCCAAAGACATCACCAGAAACTCATAGCACAACAGAAAGATCCACTTCACTCCACAACTAAACAACATGAGAGGTCCTTCAATACACTCACAACTCGAGGCCATATGCCAACTCAAGACAGAAGTCAAACACTCAATAGTTCTTGCTACATCTCTAACCAATCCATTTGTCACAATCAAACAATCTGAACACACCTCACTATTGAATCACACTCGCCACATAGTCATCCAATCACAAAAATCCCACAAATAAGGACACAAACGGACATATAAGTCCCAAATGCATGTGCTCACATAATCGAAATCTCAACACTCAAGCCACAGACAAAACCCGGCCTCAAGTCCTCCAGACTGGCCCATTATAAACATGCTAAAATCACATCTCACACATCACCCATGGAAATCACAAGCCGTCGATGCACAACTGATACCGAGCGCTCACGTGAGCATCCGAATACATAGAAGGAATTCAAAGAGTTACGCTTTAGGCTGAATTAATAGATTCGCATGACAAGAATTCAAGAATGTGAGATTTTTCCTAAGGGTTCCGCAGCCTCTCGAAGATAAGTGCAGACGTCTCCGTACCAATCCGCAAGACTCTACTAAATCTGCTCATGACTTGTGAGACCTATGTAACCTAGGATCTGATACCAACTTGTCAGGATTCCAAAACACCTGGCCGTGATGGCTCCTATCGTGGAATCAGGCAAGCCACACATTTTGTTTGGTTTAAATTTGTTTTCAGAAAAATCATTAATTTAGTAGCAAAAGTATCATCATAAATCCATTTAAAAATTTATTATCATTAAAACATAAATAAAAACCAATCTCAGAACTAGTGTCATCGAGTCATGAGCTACTATAAATAAAATGTCAAAATACAAGGTTGACATAATACTGTATGAAATAATAAAAGGCGATAGGAAGGTAAAGAAAGAGAAAACGAGGTTGCGATCGCCAGCTGTTACCTCGAAAACTCCAAAAGAAACTGTGACAGCTAATCAGCAATCGCTACCGGGTCCCGATATACCTGAATCTGCACACAAGGTGCAGGGGTAACGTGAGTACACCAACTCAGAAGTAACGAACCCAAACTACGGGCTGAGAGGTAGTGACAGACTAAACCTCAATAATTGTAATGAAAAAGTACACAGAATTTAGGCATGTTCACAGTTTTAACAGATAATGAAAACAGAATATGACCGATATGATAAGTAATCCAGGTATATCTTAGTACTCTACATGCCAATGTATCAACAGTGTGGAAATGCATCTAGTGCTCACAACTCTCAAATCGAAGTCCACTCAGTACTGTACATGGCTCTCGGGCCCAGGGAAGATCCATCCCGGATAGTACACAAACATCGGTGACCGTAGTCACTCAGTACTGAGGAAAAAAGGCCAATCCATCCCCACGGAGAAAATCCATCTCCGGAACACAATACTCGGACAAGATCCATGTCCAGGGACGATCCATCCCTCACATATCAACAACTTCGGACAAGATCCACGCCCAGGGAAGATCCATCCCTCAATATCAATGCGCTCACTGGTGGTGTACCGGAGGGGATCCTATTATCCCAAGCGCTATATCAAGCCGACGAAGGCATGATCAGAGTATCGTTTCGGTGTGAAGTCCGATCTCATAATCATCTTAATAATAGGCTCTCGGCCTCACTCAGTCATTACTCTATAGTCTCGCTCACATAGGCTCACAGATGCATGAACTAGCCCGAAACAATGATAAATATATAAAATCAATAATTACCGAGACTGGGGCATGAAATGATATGCTATGACATGACTGAGTATGCAAAATCAAATAAGCACATAAGGAGACAACAATATACGACCATTCGGGTCTCAACATTTTCGGCGTAAAGCCCTAGCATTTGACTTAGTATGATTTCTAGCATGTTCACATTAACCACATCGATAAAAGTGCAGATATCAATCCAAAATAGCTACTAGACTGTGCCATGGGATGGGCCAGGCCACAAATCACTCGGTGCACGCCCGCACGCCCGTCACTTGACATGTGTGTCACCTTAATTATAGTCATATATCATATAGTTCGGGGTTTTGAACCCTAAGAACCAAGTTTGGAAGCGTTACTTACATCAATCAAGCCAAAACTCTACTCTGCAATGCCCTTGTTGCTCGACTCGGCCACAAATCGCCCTGAATCTAACAAAAATTAGTATTATATCATTAATGTATGCTAAAGGAACGAAACCCACATCAAAATTATTAAATTACATCACAATCCCAAAATTGGCCAAACCTGGCCCCACGTCTCAAAATTCGATAAAAATCACAAAACTAGAATCCTTATTCACTCACGAGTCTACCCATATCAAATTCATTGAAATCCGACCTCAAATGCCCATTCAAATCCCCAAAAGAATTTTCCAAACTTTCTTCCACTTTTCACCCAATTTCCCCCCTCAAATCACAAATTAAATGATGAAATTAAAGGCATAATCAAGGGAATTAACCAAAACTAGGTAAAAATCACTTACCCCAAACACCAACGCACGGATCTCTCCAAAAATCGCCTTCTACCGAGCTCCTAACTAAATTTTGTGATATGAACTCAAACCCTCATTTTTGAACTTCAAATTCTGCCAGGTATTCCTTTTTCGCGTTCGCGGCCTATCCATCCCGTTCACGATGAACAAAAACTCTCAAAAACTATTTCCAAACTCTTCTCATACAGCCTGTAGTATAATAAAAATAACTTTTAGTAAAAAACTCTAAATAAAAAATGGTTTAATGTTTTGGAAACTAGACACCATGATATACAACTTTTATGTTTTGGTAATTTTCCATTTCCTTACAGATTTTGAGATATAGCTGTCAAAGTCTGGCCTGTGTAACACAAATTTCTTTTTCATCTTCCCGGACAGTCTGTAGTGTACCATCCATAACTCCTTGCACACAAATTCAAATTCTAAATGGTTTACTTTTCAGAAAATTAGACACAAAGGGCTATAACTTTCGATTTTGGATCATCTTCAAATTCCTTTTAGATTATGAGATATGAGCCTCCAAAATTAGACATGCGTAATCGAGATTTTTCTTCTTCGCGAACGCGAAGAACAAAGTCGCTGAAGCTAAATCCTTCTTTGCGAATGCGAGAGGATCCTCGCGAACATGAAGAACAATACCAGACACCAGCATCAGCTATTGCAAAACAGCCCGAAATGATCCGAAATCACCCCGAAGTACACTTGAGGCCTCCGGGGCAACCGTCCAATCACACAAACCAGTCCCATAACATAACACGGACCTGCTCGAAGCCTCAAATCACCTCAAATAACATCGAAATCATGAATCGCACCCCAATTCAAGCCTAATAAACTTTAGAACTTCAAACTTCTACATTTGATGTCGAAACCTATCAAATCACGTCCGATTGACCTCAAATTTTTCACACAAGTCGCAAATGACACTACGGACCTGCTCTAAAATTCTATTTCGACCCCGATAGCTAATTTTCCACTGCCGACCGAAAGCGCCAAAAACTCAATTTCGCCAATTCAAGCCTAATTCTACTCCGGACCTCTGAAAAATATTCCGAACACATTCCTAAGTCCCAAATCACCTAATGAAGCTATTCGAGCCATAAAAACCACATTCCGAGGTCATTTACCTATAATTCAACTTCTGGTTGACTTTTTTTCTAATTATAAAGCCATCTTAAGAGACTAAGTGTCTCATTTATCTCCACAATCACTCCGAACCCGAGCCAACCGTCCCAACACAACAAAAAAAAGCTGAACAACACATAATAAAGCAGAAATAGGGGAAACGAGGCTAAACTCTCGGAACGGCCGATCGGGTCGTTACAGCTGTGCCCGAATAATTAGGAACTAAATGAAATTCTATTTCTTGGTGGAAAAGGAAGACCCAACAGATTTAGGAAAATATTTTAAACCCTAAAACCTGTGCCTATATAAATGGGGTCTTATTCCATAAGGAGGCTAATGGTTTTTACCATACATTTTCCTAGGAGAAATTCGCCCACACGAATTTCACTAATTTCGGGCATTATTTGGGTCACATAGCAGAAGACCGTAGAACTAGAGGATGATTTCGCGATCCCAGTCACGCTTCAAGAGATACGTATCGATTTTATATTCGATTATAATCGGTGATTATGTGTTGTCTATATTACATGCAAGTGATCCTGGTTATTTGCTTCCGCTGTTCATACCTATTTTTTATCAGAAGCAACTCCATCCACTGCATCATATCCTTTGGTGGTATATCAACTTCACTCTATACTATAACTTCATTTAAATGAACATATAAAGATCATAACAACAATAATACGTTACCAATAATGACTTATGAGCAGGTTTTCACCAAATGCATTAAATTAAAACCCGTTCAATTCGGAAGGGAATGCCTATGGTTGACCTTGAAAATCAATTAAATATATATAAATATTTAATTGCATACTTAGTAACTAAAACAAGCGCTAAGGGTATGCGGTGGCAAGTCCACAACTAGGGTGGCAAATTGATATGTTGTGTGAGTCGAAAACGAGTATTGCAAAAATTGATATTATGAAGATTTAACTCAAATAGTCGTCCATTTAATTTCTTAAACTTAAAATAGCCGGCGAATGTATAACATATGAATAATTCATGTACAATACTATGTATAATTAATGTATACTGGCTACAGAAAGTAAACATTAAATCTGATCGGCTATGTGTGTAACAATCCCATAGACCCGATCTATATTTAATGTGGATAAAAAATGGGTTAACCGACAGATAATATAAATATTCATATTATCCATATGGTTTCTTGAATATGATCATTTTTTGGAGAATTCCTAGTCTCCTAAATTTGAGGCTTTATAGAAATGTAAAAGTTTAACTTATTAGTTATCCATTTTTTAAGTGGATAATATGGTTCTTATTCATATTTGACCCGTTTTTAAAAAATTCATATATCTAACCCATTTTTTAATAAAAAATATGAGTGGACAATTATTTTCTTTAAACCATTTTTCCACGATTATTCGTCACCCATAAACTTCATATCCCTACTCTTCATGCATGCTCTTTGCCAGCCTTTCCTAATAAATATAGAGAGAGAGCTGATAGAAAAAAGCGAAAGCTGGAAAAGCAAAAGACTTCAGGCATCTGCGTGGGCGGAGGTGCATGGACACAGGCATGCACATATTATCTTTTAAGTTTAAATATCGTGCATTCACCTTGTAGAAATTACTTACTATAATTAGGTCAGTAAATTTTTATAAATATATATGCTCAATAAAGAAAATATATGAAAAATGTTTGAATTTCATCGGTGATATCTGGTTGAAACAAAAACTTTCATTAACAAACCTTGTTTTCTTAAAAGTTACCATTTAAAAGCACACATATGGCTATCAGTCTGAATAAATGCAATTTAACGCACGCGGCTGTGTAATTACAAATTTTAATCAATTTATCTCCTCCTCTTTCAATAATTACTGCAAGCAGATTTTGATGGCTTTGTTGTATCATCTACGTTGGGGTTTTCATAGAAAACCAATCAAATTGAAAAAAACAATCAAACAATATTATTATTTTTTTTTGTTGCTTTGGTTCTGGTTTTCTAATTTATTTGTTTTGATTTCGGGTGTAAGCAAAAAAATAACCGGAAAAAATTAAACCTAACCGATTATATAAATACTTATTTAAAAACTATAATTACACACACACACACAAAATTTATATATATATATATATACACACACATAACAATTCTAGGTATAGTAATTTATCTGCCTTTACTTTCTAGTTATACTTATATTCTTTATTTTAATAAGTCCAAGAATATATTTCATGTTAAAATAATTTATTTTGAACTGTATCCTTAAAATATTTATCACATTTTGATTCAATTTTCATCAAGACATCTTAGTAGATAAATTTTCTTAAAAATAAATGGCTTGATAGTATTATGCTATAATATAATCGGTGGAATATATGTTTGATAGTCCATGTAACATATTTTTGAGAAGAAAAAGCTCATAAAATACCCCAAAAAAACCTGATAAAACCGACAAAAATGTAAGCGATAAAAAATTGACTTAGTGAGTTTGATTTGGTTTTCATATTTGATTATTTAACATAATTAATTTAGTTTTCTTTTAGAGAAAAATCGATTCAAATCGAATCATGAATACTGCTGCATGTAATGTTTATTGCCAATTTCAACAACAATCGACTTGTAGCGGGAGAAATTAATACCTTAAACTAAGTGTTAGGCATTCCTCTCAAAGCCTAAAATTACCCGCTACGTAGTATATAACTTAAAGTCACACGTATCCGCTTAGGGGCAAAGTTGTGTTGGCGCAAAGATAGTCAACTTATCACCCTTTGTCGAAAAATTATATTACATATAAGGTAAAATATTACTTGTTATTGATTAAAAATAGAATTTGAACACCCTTATTGAATATCCTTGCTTCACCACTGATCCACTTGTACTTACAAATAGGGGTGTTCAAACCGAACCGGAAAAATTGCACCAAACCGAAAAATCAAACCAATCCTATTAAAAAACCCGACTAGGGTTTGTTTGACTTGGTTTGGTATTGAGTAAAAAACCTGAACCAAATCGACATATAAATATTTAATTTTTATATATATTTTTAAGACTTTATATTGAATTTTCTTTAAAAAAATGTAGAAATATTTGGGATCCTATCATGTGTTAACCTTGAAAGCGTACATTAACGAATAATTGTTGTTAGACGACTAAGAAAATAAATATCATGTGTTACTAAAAAATTCTCCCATTAAAATATTTTAATAGATCATATGTTTGTCACTTTTTTCAATATTTACTAAACATATATTCAAAACTATATCTATACTTTATCAAAGTAATTAAGATTCGAATAATATTCATGTAACAAAAAAATCAAAAAACTCGACAAAACCGAACCAATCCAAACTATATATTAATTTGATTTGATTTTGATAAAAACCTGACTAACCCGGTTCATGTACACCCCTCCTTTCGACATTAAACCAAGCTGTAGTAACAACTCCACCTTTTAGTTGAATTACCGTTTCCGAATGCTAACTGTATTCACGACAAGAAAAGCCTAGAACCGTTCTCTTTTTCTCTTTATTCTCTCTTACTCAATATTTTGGGGTTAAATTAAAGGAGCTAGGCGAGCTTGCTTTATTGTTTTTAACAGTGTCAGCTTTAGATTTTTACCTCATTTATACAGCAGGTTTCCTATCACTTTAATCGAACTCTTATTTACTCAAGATGTCACATTGGTCCTTGTAAAAAGTAAAGATCCTCTTCTTTGGTCCTTCCTTTTTCTCTTTTAGACCACCACTTCTTTTTCTGATGTTTTCATGTAATCATGAATCTTCAAGATTTTGGCCTCCAAATTATCCCTTTAGAATAGGCTTTAATATTACTACGAAGCAGAGGCGAAGCTAGCATGTCTTTTACGGGTTCGACAAATTTCAGTAATTTTGGTCTAAAATTTATATTTGTCTAAAAGAATTTATTAAAAATATTTATAGATTTAGAATCTAGTAATTTAAAAAAAATTATAATTCTAAAAATTCAGTAGCTTCGTATCCTCGCTCAACCTCTACGACAAAAAAGGAATTGAAAACGAGAAAGATAGAGAGATAGAGGTTTGACGTAGGTTTTTTGGTTTGTGGGGAAAGGGGTGGTGTCATCATATCATGATAGTGTTATTCTCTTCTTTCTGTCTTTTAACGGAATATGATTAGAAATCCTGCTTTTCTTTCATTGTGTTTTTATGGTTGCCTGCAGTTAAATAGTTAGCATAGTTTTTAGTGGAACTTTGGCGTTTTCTACTTAAATTGAAAATCGAATCTTAAAAGTAGTATAATGGTTTATTTGTATCGGGTTAACAGATTAACGGGTAATAAATATATTGAAACTTTATTATTAACGGTTTATCGGTTTGGGGGCAGATTATTTAATTTTCTTATCGGATAAACTGTTAATCCGTTCAGAATTTTTATATTTATATATTTTTATTCATATGTATATAAAATATTCCTTCCATTTATCCACTATTAGAATTTAGAAACCATAAAATCAAAATTCCTAATTTCTAATCACTATTCCATTGTTCTTTTAGGATGTCCAGACAAATATTACCATTAAGTTTTGAAGGCAACCTACAAAATGCACAAGCCAAAATAAAGTAATGTAGAAAATTCAATCACCGGAATCGGGTGCCTTAAGGCAACTAAAGAATGACGAAATGTGCAAGTAAACTGCCTTTTTGCTGGTATTTACTAGTAACACGAAGGACCAAAATATAGACCTCTATAAAATAGATTCAGATAGGCCGATAACCGCCAGATAATAGCTTAATCGATATTAATCCGCCTGATATCTTATTGGGCGGCCAGCAGATTAATACCTTTAAATGTTGATAACCGATAAGCCGAACCGTTAAGACTAAATAACCGCCTGATCCATCCGATAAAAAGCCCTAGTCATATGGGGATAATATAATTTTTTTTATAATATAAATATATTTTAACATGTTATAGTAGTTCTACAGAGTGGTGGTCAGACTAACGATGTTGTATGGAGCTGGGTGTTGGCTAGTCAGGATCGCTCATGTCTAGAAGATGAATGTAGCAAAGATGAGGATGTTGAGATGGATGTAGGACACACCAGGTTAGATAGGATTAGAAATGAGGTTATTTGCGACAAAGTGGGTGTGGCCCCTGTTGAGGACAAGATGCGGGAAGCGCGACTTAGGTGGTTTGATTATGTGAGGAGGAAGAACACAGACGCCCTGGTGAGGATGTGTGAGATGTTGACATTGGAGGGCCTACAAAGAGGTAGAGGTAGGCCTAAGAAGAGGTGGAGAGAGGTGATTAGGCAAGACATGACGCAGCTTCAGCTGACCGAGGACATGACCCTTGATAGGAAAGTATGGAGGTGTAGAGTGTTCATAACAGTAGTATTGACGCACAGTCTCGTTTTCTGTTGGTAGTAGGTTTGTATGACTAACCGTTATTTTCTTTCTTTGTTGATCACCTTACTGTCTTGTTGTTTTTATTCTGATTTTATATGGTTGTTTGGTACTGTCCCTTCTTGTCTATATTTTTTTATTATCGTGGCGCTTATGTTTTTCCGAGCCGAGGGTCTATTGGAAACAATATCTCTATCCTCAATGTAGGGGTAAGATCTGCTTACACATTACCTTCTCCAAACTTTACGGTGTAAGATAATAGTGGATATTTTGTGGTTGTTGTTATTGTTGACAGCGTAAAAACTATTTAGAGGAAACAAATTTAAGTTATGCACTATGTAAAAGTTCGTTTATATGTTAACTTCTGTTTAACCAAATTATTTATCAATTTAATGTTCATTAAGAGATTCACCTTTACGTACCTAGTTGTGTAAAGATATTTTTATATTATCAGTGCATAGCACTTGAATTCTTAAAAATGGATTTGACTGATATATATTGGCAATGAAAAGTTTTTTCTTATACTACCGGTGAATTTTATCTTGTTAATTAGTATAAGTTATCATTTTTATCAATTTATCAATTAATGTTTACGAACGATTTAGCAGCTGAAATTATCTAATAAAGAACATGATCGTGTAAATATTTTTATACAGCTAGATCATAAAAATTAAACTCCAGAAAAATAGTACTAATGCAAGAGAAAGTCACCATATATAGCCTAGATTTGCAGAGAATCTCAGTATCTCACACACTCATACCCGCACGAAGACACCTACACATGATTTTGGCCCTACCTTTTATGAAGTAATCAAGCTTCATTGCTTTCTCTATTTTGACCGATAATATTTCCAAATATAAATTCTGCTGAGAGCTAACTTTCCAAATTAGTCTAATTAAAACAAACATTGTAATATCATATGAAACACATCATTTTCTGTATATATTCATGGTGTTCGGGCATCTTCAGGTATTTGTTACCTTCCACCGACAACACAAATACTGAATAACTTTGTCCATTAAAACTTAAAAGGAAAGAAATCTTGCATGAAAGAGGCCGGTGAGCATAACTCGAGAATTATATCATAAATCCAGTGCTAAACATATAAGTAGTGAACTTGCAGCAGCTAGGGCTGGGATTTGGGAAATAAGTTAAATATTACAAATTAATTAACTATTCCAATGGATACAATACGTATAGCGTAATAACCAGAAAGAAAACACACACATAACTTCACACACATTGTAAAAGAACCTCCAAAAAAAATTACAACATACTCGAGATTAAAAACAAAGATAACAAACTTAAGCACAGTAGATACACATTTAATTTTGATTAATACAAAACCTACCAGGAATAGATATGTATCTCCACTTCATCCTCAACATAGCAAGCTCCAGCATTAAGAAAACCTTCACTTTCTTATAATATTAGGGCTGAACATTTTGAGTAGTTAATTTCCATTGAGTCATTTCCACTTTGGCTTGAGAACAAAGTGAGAAACTTCAAGATTAATGAAGTTAATTAACATACGGATTAAGCTTAGGAGATTATAGAAGATGGCTGGTGGTAGAAGAGTTATTTAGACCAGAAAACCCTGTCCAAGAATTTGCACCACCCCAATATTGATTATTTTCCAAACTACCCAAAAACTGTTTGGTAGAATTTGACTCCATTTTCACTGGTGGTGAAACTTGAGAAACCCCATTTGGTGCTTCAATAGTACCTTCACCATGAACTTGAAAAGGGTACAAATTTGTTGTATGCTCAAAGTTAGCTGCCAAAGACGGCAATAAATTATTGTTGTTGTTGTCGTCGTCGTTCCCTATCTGATATCCCATTTCATTACCAAATCCTCCTCCATAATTATTTAGGTTTTGGAAAGCAGCCATAAGGGGTGTAAATTGTGTAGATGGTTGTGAAAATTGGTGGCCAATAATTTCCATGCTACAACTTGAAGGACTTGCACTTGTTGAAATAATAACATTAGAATTACCCATTTGTCCTCCGGTTGATTTTGAGATGTTGTTGTTGTTGTTGTTACTGCTTTTACTTCTTTTATTCCTCCGACAGCCGCCTCCGACTGGCACGTTTCTCATGGCACCTCCTCTGGTCCAATAACGACGACAACTCTTACAGAAGTGACGTGGCTGAGAAAGGCTGTAATTATTGAAGTAACAAAACTTAGTATTTGTTGAATCACACCTAGGACACTTTAGTCCAGCTTCTGGAAGTGGAATTTTTGCCATCCGGGCTCGATCGACCATGGAACCGGGCTTGATCGAGCCCAGCCCGCCACCCACCTGAGCGGGTGGCGGTAGAGGTGGAAGCTGAGGATTTTCAAGGCCAGGGTTTCCTTGTTGATGATCTGGCTGCTGTAACTGGAACAAAAAAACAAGAAGAAAAAGAAGCAAGTTAGAAAACTTGTTCACAACTCAAGTAGTCATATATATTTGGTATATTCAACAAAAAGACTAGTAGAAAAAAGGAATATGAATATGAATATTACTCTTTTTTAATTATCTGCCTTTTCTTAAGGATGAAGAAGATGTATCAAAGGGGAAATTGAAGATTAAAGATTAAAGCCATACCTGTTGCAAATTAGGATGATCTAAATAGACTGGAAAAGATGAGAAAATCATGGTTTTTTTTTTCTTTGATCTCTTTACTCTTTATCTTTTATAAAGGTTGATGGGTTTTTTGGAAATATATGAGTGGAGAATCACAATAAAGAGAGAAGAAGGGAATACCAGAGCCCCCAACAAAGAGAAAGGATGAAAAAGAAGAAAGAAAATGGAGGAATTAAAGATAGAGAGGGGAATTGAAGAGAACTTTGTTTAGTTTAATTTACTTTTCCCTCATCACATTCTCTCTTTCTCTTTTTGTTTTATTACTATCTTTTTAGGGTTTTGTATTGTAAATTTGAGTGGGCGAAGTTCCTTCGTATTTAAGTTTTCTTTGTTGATCCCCTTGGACTACTACATTCATAATAGTGCTTGAGAAAAGTAGTGTTATGACTCCTCGTTTTTTTTTTTGTTTTTGATATGTTGTTCGGTATCTGTATTGAGCCCGATTAAATTCGAACGTGTGACAAAAAATTCTTACATTAAGAGTAGAACGCTCTCTAACAAAGATAATTCCTTATCCAGGGATCGATCTGGAGTCGTCTGCTTAAGAACGAAAGAATAATTTATCCATTCCATCACAATAGTTGTTTATTTGTTGTGACTCCATGAAAAAAGAGAGATAAAAAATGTGCACATTATCAATTTGCTTATGGTGGGATCCTCTTACGTAATAGAAATTCTAAATGGGGTAGTGAACATATCATAGTAGCTTTACAATTATCAAGAGAGTGATATTCTTTGGACCCCCTTTTTAGCTTTGTGTTTGCCTTGTGTTGGGATAAGTATTGGTCATTACTACCTTACTATTATAGTACTACTATACTTTTTATGGTACCTTGGCAAAAGCTAAGCACACTATTATTGTTAAGTTTCTTCTTCTCATCATCTTCTTCTTCATCTCTCTTTTTGCTCTTGTCTGTTTTCGATCTTTTAAAGTTTATGGCTACCTTTAATTTACTTTAAACGTTCGATTTATATATATGTGCATGCAATTTGGTTTCAATTAACACGTGGAGAGACGTTCCTGACACAAACATCAATTTGGACTTTCTTAATATTTAATAGAATATTCTAGTAGCAAGTGTTTTTTTTTTAAGTGTCTCGACTATATGAACTTTATTTCATTGAGAACCTTGAACTTTTAATTAGTACGAGAGGAGCTAGAGATCATTTCTTCCATGATATTGAGCTAGAATATCATTATTGTTTTTTTCTTCTGCTGTTTCCTGGATCAAAAGGTGATGCATATGTGGCTGCACTAATTTAATCTATGTTCTATTTTTGCACTATTTAACAACTTAATCTTTAAAATGAGATGGTATGTAACACACTTTAACATGATATTGCAATAAGCAGAGGCATGAATTCGAATATGACCGGCATTCATTATCAAAAGTATTTTCAGGTGCGTGATTATGAAAAATAATAAGGCATGCACGTGATGGAGCATGTCAAAAATATAATTATGTTATTGAAAAAAAAAATTGTCTTTAAGAGCTTTAAGATTTTAAATGAAATGATAATACACATCAGAATATTTGTCATTAATTCCTTAGTATAACACTGCCTAGGATGAAATGAGGTTAGACAAATTTCTTTTTCCTTTGGATAATCATTCAGTATCCTAAGTCCACTGATCCGGTAATTTGAATTCGCATTACGTAAAACTACTAAGATCAATAAAATATTTCCTGCCAAAAAGTTCTTCATTTTCAAAATTGATCAAGCTTAAAATCTTCCTGAAATTATTAAGGATGAAGAAATGACAACCGTGCCACTACATTATAATATAAGGTTATATTTGGCTTTATAAGGAATATGTTAGGAGTATATAAACATGCATAAAGAACATTGCATCCTGTCCTAGCTATTTGACAAGACACATATATAGTGATATCAGGAAGATCCAAAAAAGAGTCAAAAAGTAGTCATTATTACTGCTTGTTAACAAGATGTATTTATTTTAACTAAAAAAAATTAAAATTTAAACAAGATTTCTTTCAATTTATATTGCTTGAAATATGTCCTTTGCGCCCTTTAGACCATGCAGTTCATTTATGTCCAGACCCTTTATAACTTTTCGGCTTGTGGGTATGACTGGAATATGCTCTTTATTTTAAGCTTGAAACACACAAATATTTCCTCAACTTCAAATGGACATCACTTGCTTCATGATTATGTATTTTCAATGTGTTCGGACGTAATAGGGCTATGTGCTTTCGTTTACAAATAATCTCGTACAAAATTCGTATAGGTTAAAATTGTTAAAAAGTTCATATTGTAGATTTATTTATATCACATAATTATAGGAATAGTTTCATTGTATGGCCACTCAATATTTATTTTATTGTACAAAAGTTATAAACTATTTCTTACAATATAAAAAATCACTTAATTTTGCCTAACTATTTCTGAAGTAATTTGAAAGCAACTAAACAATTTATTATAGTTGGAATTTCCACCTTCGGGAGTGCGATGGCGCCTAACATTTCACTCACCAGGCAAGCCAACGTTAGAGAAATTCTTAAGCCAATTTTTAAACCGTTCAAATAATTAAAACTAATTAAACTGAGAAAATAAAACTAAAATAAAGTACGAAGTGGCATACAACCCCCGAATAGGAGTTACAAATGCACGAGTTACTAGAAGTTCTACAAGCAGAGACTAAAATAAATACAATTATTTCGAATAAAATGAACAGTATTGAGGAATGAGGAAGGGGACTTCAAGGTCTGCAGACGCCAACAGATCTACCTCGAGTCTTGAAATGTGATAATCCGAGCTGATGCGCCTTACGCACAGCTGGGACCAGTACCAAAATCTACAAAAGAAGTGTAGAGTGTCGTATGAGTACAACCGACCTCATGTACTCTTTAAGTGACGAGCTTAACCTCGACGATGAAGTGGTGACGAGGCTAAGACAGTCACTTACAATAACCTGTACGGGGTATAAAATAACGGCAGAAAAGAAAATGTGGGAACGAATTAAAGCAATTAATACATGAAAGTATCTCAATCTCCAAAGGAAAACCAGTAAATGCCGAAATACCAATCTTTAGAGTTTCGTATGAAAATACCGAAGCCAACACAACATGATAAGGAAACAGAAACACATAGATTGTTGCGGTGCGCGATCCGATCCTACCGTACAACACAATCCTCCCTTATTCCACCATAATAATATCAACTATAATAAATAAATATATGTTGCGGCGTGCAACCCGGCCCACCATTAATCAGAATCAATATCATAATTCACCTTTGTTTCACCATATCAATCCACTCTTATTTCACATATTGCAGCGTATAACCCGATCCCACCGTACAATATGAATAAATCAATAAGTGTATTTAATTTAACAACTTAAATCACAAGAGTCCTCCACGAGTAATGGATATGAAGCAGAAACAGAAAGGGAATCCTCTCAAAATAAGAATCCCATACAATGAATAACAAGACAATTCAAATAAATGACAACTAAAGGTACAAGTAAGCCATTTAAGGCAAGTAGCAGTAAGTCATGAATGTATGGGAAAATCTAATATTTTTAATATGAGAATAATAAGTGACAAATAACAATTAAAGGCACGAGAAGTATTTAAAACACGTAACAGTTAAGGCATGGCATGAAATAATTAATGAAATGCGAAAAATCAGCGAAACAAGTAATTCGTCAGCGTATAAGCCCTCACCACCTCACATTTTCTCCGCAACACATGAATTTCACATAGCACATAGTTAAAGGGTTCCTAATTCCCTCAAATCAAGGTTAAACCCAACACTTACCTCAATCCGGAGTCTACTTAGAGCTCTACCAAGCTTTTCCTCTAGAATCCGCCTCCAAACCAATCGTATCTAACCACAATCGACTCGATAATGTCAAATAATTCTAGGAGAATCAATTACAATACATAAAGTTGGGATTTTTACGCTTTTTTCCAAAAAGTAAAAAAAAAAAAAGAGTCAACCCCCAAGATTCGGACCAAAATTCGTATACCCATTCACCCTCGAAATCCGACCTCAAATTGAGTTCTAAATCCCGAATTTGCAAAAACTTCTAATTCTTCCCAAATCCCTAGTTTTCTACCATGGAAGAACAAAGATTAAGGCTAAAAATTAATGCGTGATGTTAGAAATAAAAGAAAATGAGTTAAAGTGTATAAGCCTATGAATTGATGATGAGTTTTCTCTTCAAAATCGCCTCTAGGCTGAGCTCTAATGAATGTTTGTGAAAAATGGGGGAAATCTCGTTTTTAAAATGTTTAAATGATTGGGCGTCAGACCTTCTTAGCGTTCACGAAAGGCCTGCCATGATCACGAAGCACAACAACCCAAAAGGCCTACGCGTTCGCTAGTTTACTCACGCTTCATGAAAGGCTGCTCCCCCCAAGCCTTCGCGTTCGCGAGCCAATGCTCGCGCTCGCGAAAGGCTGCTCCCCCCTAGGTCCTCATTACTACGCGTTCGCGAGGTGCTGTCCGTGTTCCAGAAGGGAAACCCCCTATACTTCGTGTTCGCGTCCAACCCTTCACGTTTGCGGAGAGCAAATTCCACCCTCGGCCCAGCTTACTCTTCGCGGAGAAGAAAACACCACATGACACCAGAAGAAAACCAGAATTTCCAAGTTTCAAAACTTTCGTAGCCTATCCGAAACTCACTTGAGCTCTTGAGGATTCATATCAGATATGCACACAAGTCTAAAAATATTATATAAACTCTCTCGCACGTTCAAAACACCAAAATAACACCTAGAACTACGAATCGGATACCAAAACGAATGAAATTTTCAATAAGACTTAAGAACTTTCATTTTAACAACCGGACGTCATAAACACAATAGTCAACCTATACCAAGCTCCGGAAAGAAAATCCGGACCCGGTAGCAATAAGGTCAAACTTCGGTCAAATTTATAAATTCTTTAAACCTTTAAATCTCTAATTTTCAACAAATTGCGATAACTTGAGTTAGGGACCTACGAATTTGATTCTGGGCATAAGGCCAAGTCTCAAATTATGATACGAACCCACAGGACTGTCAAAATACGGATTCGGGTCCATTTTCTCAAAACGTTGACCGAAGTCAACTCAAATGAATTTACGGCACGAATTCATATTTTATCAATTTTTCACATAAAAGGCTTCCGAAAAAAGGTACAGATTGCGCACGTAAAACGATAAAGGCTAAAAGGAGCTATTTAAGTTTTCAAAATATAGAATTAAGAATTAAATCTCTAAATGACCTATCGGATCATCACAAGCTAAAAAGTCACTCAATTTTTGCTTTAGTATCATAAATATCTCCTCTACTTTCTCCTATTGACTTTCTGTCACACTTGGGCAAAACAAAATACTACACTTTTTTGGGCTTAATAACTCTTATACTGGAATGGATCCTTTCATTCTGTAATGTTTTTTCGCAAAACCCTCACACCAATAACATATTATTGTATTTTATGTATAATCTTTCAATCTTGCAGCTGCCAATATTGAACTTTGTTTGCATATCTAATAATTTTCCTTTTTGCTTTTACTAAGATGTAAATCCAAAGATTTCACTAGCTTAAATATATACGGAGTATTATAGTTATTAATAGATAAAAAGCTAAACAAGATCAAAGTACCGAATTAGTATTGACTGACTCGATCTCGATCGAACGGAATAGAGCTTGAGTAGTGTGCTTCAAAACTAAGATGGATCATACATTACTATAAACACCAAAAGCAGAATAAATTTTTTTTAATCTTTTTATAAATAAGTGAATGAAGAAAATTTTCTGTGTTCGTATAGGAAAGAATATAAGAAAGTTTAAGTAAAAGAATTCAAGGTATCATGCCTTATTACTCGGCTCAACTCGACCAAATAGAAAATTCTCTCTAATCTCTATGTTTAATAATAGGTCAATATACTCTAACTCTATCCAGAAAAACATTTCTCATTTCTGGCCTACTTTGAAGTCCTCGTTCGAGCTCTACTGGAAAGAAAATCTCTTTTATTTATAGATGAGTCATATCTAATGATCTTCGTTGCCCTTGAATTTTGTTCCGTAGTACAATTCGAAACTCCAGATGTGTAAGTAGCGGCTTTGTCAATGGAAAGACAACCCCATTCTACACTTCATCAAAACGAAAATCATGCCTCGTTTATTCCTCCAAATACCATTTGCCTTTTTCCTCAGGCTTCTAGGTTCGTCTCCACCAATTTAAGTTTTTAATAATCATGAGTGCTTAACATATATGGTTATGTGATTATTAGAGGGATATGTATATCTTTGCGTCCTATTGTAGTTTTTTCCTTTTCATCTAACCATTCACGATTGAAATTTACTGGCCGAACTAATCGGAATTCATACTGTGAAATATAAATTAGCTTAAGTTTACATAAATTTAACTAAACAATAAAATAATGAAAGTTTATGATAAGAACATTAGACATAACTTATAGCTTGTTTGAACAATTTTTTTCTAGCTAAAGGTATTTTTTCTCCAAAATTAAGGTGTTTGACCAAATTTTTAGAAGGAAAAAAAATTATTTTTTGAGTAGAAATAGAAGCTATTTTTGAGAAGTTGAAAAAATTAGCTTCTCCCCAAAAGTAATTTTTTTAAAATGCATTTGTAAGAAATTATACTTAGAAACACTTTTAAAATTTTTTGGCCAAATACTAATTGTTGCTCCAAAGTGCTTTTCAAATTGATTATCAAAGCACAAATAATATTACTTTGAAAAGTACTTTCGAGAAAAACACTTTTCAAAATAAGCTCATTTTAGAAGTTTGGTAAAAAAAAGGCTATTAATCCCAAAAGTTAGCTCATAATGTGATAATTCAAGACCATAAAAGGAGCCCAAATAACTCATCACCCATCGATGTGGGAACTCAACACTGACGTTCAGGACTAGACCTCTGGAGCATGAATAATATAAGATAGAAGTTCGACATCGAATGGGGGTAAATTACGGATCGGGTATATTTGACTCCTATATTACATAGCTCATGAAGTGAATATTGTCCGAGAGTTAGATTGAAAATACACAACAAAAATAGAAACTAAAGTAATAGAAAACCCTAATCCATGAAAACTAGGAAGACATGCAAACGCGTTAAGAAAAAAGTGAGTAGAAATAATGTGGGGGGGGGGGGGGGTTATGGTGTTTGTGGGGTGCATGCATTAATATGAGCTGGTGAAAAAAAGCCATAATAAATGGGGGAGAGGGTCCTTATTAGCCTCTAAAGCTAACGACAAGAGATGCAGTCTTCTATCAATCCATCACTTTCATTAGATTCTTGTGGTCTCTTTTTTATTTTATATTTTATATATCTAGACCTAGCTGCCACGTTTGACCCCATCTCGCAGCTCCCTTTTATTTTCTTTTTTTGTTTTCCCACACGGTATCCGGTATCCGTATTGCAGTTCGACTATATCTGGATTCGCGCTGGGTAGGGCCTTATTCGGGAGGTAGCGCTCCTTGACAAGAATTTTTTCATTTCCATGACTCGAACTCGAGACTTCTAGTTAAGGGAGGAACAACTACATCCACTGCACCACGTCCTTTAATGGTTCGCAGCTCCCTTTTCATTATCATATCCCCCCCTTTATTTAATTTAGTACTAAAGTATTGTTTTTTTATTTCAACTATACTAGTAATATTCCTCTTGTTTATTCTAAGACTGTTTTCCCAATTATACTAGTAATATTCTACCGTAATATTGGCCACGAATTCGTATGGCAGAATGTTTTTTGACATGCTTTTTCATGCCATTGCCGCATTGCATGTGGGGTCTTTTAGCTATGTTTTTTCTTTCTCACTCTCTCTTTCTTTTCTGGATAGAATCATGGAAAAGAAGGTGGAAAAGATAACAATATATGAACGAAGTCTCATGTTACAGGTATATAATTAATAAATATGTATAGAAAAATTAATAACATTCTTAATAGTGTAAAGTTTTTTTATGATAGTTTCTGGAAGGATTTCCGATACAATCGGCTTTATTTCTCGAATTTTACTCTTAGAAACTCTTATGTTAAAAGCAACCACGTTTATAGAGTCTTAGCAACTCCCATGTATGTTCAAAATAAAATATTGTCTAGAAATAGACAAAACGAACTACAATTGTCTAGAAAAGTTATATTCTGGTGATGCCGATTAATAAGAGATATTGCACACCGGAAAGACATATTAAGGCCTTATTTTTTTTTTTTTTTTAAGATTAAGATGTCTGAATCTAAATATACATCTGAATATCAAAATGTGTATTAAGATTAAGACATCTGAATTTGCTTACACATCTGAATATCAAGATGTGTATTCAGAATATATAAAATTTAAATTAATCTAATATTCCACCACTACAATAAATAGCTTTTTAAAATATGATAGTTGCCGGTGGTGATGGCTAACGGTAGTGCTTGTGAATGTCGGCTAAAAGTGGTGGTTGGTGGTAGATTTGGTTGATGGTGGCAGTTTAGAGTAGTAGCTAGTGGTGATTGGTAGTGGTAGCTATTATGATTGAGGATGACGGTGGTGGGTGGTAATAATTAATAAATGGCGGGTGGTGGTGATTGTTAATGTATTATAGTTTGGTTTGCATAGGAGTCTGCAATCAGATAGAGAACAGGAGTCTTATTGTGTTTGGTTTGGATAGGATTCTGCAATCAGATAGAGAGTAGGAGTATTATTGTTATCTTATTGAAGAGTTTGATTATAACTTGTACTCTGTATCATCTTATAAATAGCAATATAACAAAGCGCAAAGGAGCGCAGGTTATTTCTCAACATGGTATCAGATAGCCTTCAAGATCCCCTCTGAATTTCATCAGGGCGATCACTTCCGTTGTCTCTTTATTCTCCATATCCGTTCTTGCTTCTCCATCTTTCTTATCACTAAGTATAATTCAATATTTATTCTGTTTTTCTAATCATGGCTGCTCAACCTCCCAACAACCCTTACTCAGTACACATCAAAGACTTGGTTCTTGTTTGCCTTGACAATTCCAACTACATGAAATGGAGTCACCTTTTTCTTCCTATTCTTGATATCTATGAGCGTCAGCATCACATTGATGGTTCTGGCACTGTCCCTCAGTCTATGATAACTGATTCAACAAGAAACAACATTCCCAACCTAGAGTATCCGAAATGGTGCCGACTAGATCGTCTTATAATGACTTGGATCAATGCAACAATATCACCTGATCTTCTTCCTCTCCTCTATGCTGCAGATTCTGCTCAAGCGGCATGCGATATTCTGAAAAGTCATTTTGTTAACATTACTACTGCACGCGAGATGCAAATTAAGTACCAGCTTCGATCTCTCAAAAAGGGTGATCTATCTTTCTTTTTTTTTTATTTTAAATTTTTTATAATCAAAGCCAATCACCCAGGTTTTCAACCCCTGTGGTGGTGGGGGGTTTGGCATAGACCCCTACCCTGCTTATTCATTAATGAAATAGTACATAAAGGGAGACAAAGGCCAAAAACCTCCCATAAGAACAAATACTAGTGAGTTTATATGGCTAGGCCTATCAAGACATGAAAGAGCTACTTTTATAGAGTCATATCAGGGCACAGCAGTAGCTTTTTCGTTAGGAATTAAGGAGGGTCAAAGATCCATCCTGAGTGCTTCTTTGGTCTGATTTTGAAATTTGGGATATGTCTTCTATCCATGTTCATAGCAGTTTTAGTTTCAAGTAGGAGGTCTGATTCGTTGAGGAAGAAGACATGATGTGTGAGGATGGTGGCATGTTTGGAGAGAGCGTCCGCCACTTTGTTTCCTTACCTGTAACAGTGCTTGACCTTAATGTCATGTTGGAGAACTTTTTCTTGGATAGTAGATATTCCTTCTTTTAGTCTTCATGGAGTTTTGTGTATACCGAGAATCATATTGACAACCAGGAGAGAATCAATTTCCAGAATCAGGTCTGGACAGTTATGATCACAGCACTAGAGGATAGCAAATAAGGCCGCTTGAACTTCAGAGTAGTTGTTAGTCAAGAAATGTACTGGTGTTGCGAAGGCCATCACCATTTGTCCATTTCCTTTCCTAACAACACCACCAATTCCAGCTTTTCCTGTATTTACCATAAAGCTTCCATCTGTGTTAATTTTACATTGAGTATTATCAGGAGGATCCCATATGACCATGGTGCTTTTCTGTCTTGGCTTGTAATCTTCTATCACCTTGCATATATTTTCCCATGTCCACTTCCAGTCCATATGGCTATATTTTTGCCCCATGGACATTTTAACCTGAAAAAGAGCCTGTTGGCAAATTCTAAAAGTGGAGATGATTTTCTTACCATATTTCTTATCACACCTGACCTTCCATATCTCCGAGTAAATTATGGTTGGAGTGATTTGGAGTAGGAATTTATGGACATTGTTCTTCGGGGATTTGGACCACCATTGATTTATCTTGTATAAAAGGCTCCTCCCTCTGGTCTGGAAGCCCAGAGGGGCGGACATGAAATTCCATACCTTTCTTGCCGTGTGGCTATTTGCGAAGACATGGTTGATAGTTTCCTATTATAATTCTCCATGTAGAAAAGAAGATTTTGAAAGGTAAGTGTTTATCCCAAAGTTTTGCTAACTGAGGAGATAAGTATTTTCTTTTCCTTAGAAAATGGAAGGCAAAAGAGCAAGAAAAGACTCCTTTGGGATTGGGGGTCCATATAGCTTGGTCTTGGATTTGGTCCTGTCCAATCTTGATTTGCTCGATTTCTTCTACAGTACTCTGAGGAACTGTTTGTTGAAGCAGTTCCATGTTCCATCTATGATTAATGAAGAAATCTTTGATGTTGGTATTCCCTGGTTTGAAGGTGGGATTGGTTATATTATAGATGTTCCCAGATGGAATCCACCTATCCCACCAAAACAAGCTATTACCCTTGTTGATCTTCCATAGAATATTTGCTTCCACATTATCTCTGGATTCCGTTAGGCTCCTCCATGAATTAGAGTCTTTTGTATCCAACTTCTTAGAGATTGGGTTAGATATTTGGCAGTATTTAGCTCTGAGAAAGTTCATCCATAGGTTATTTTCCACCCTGAATCTCCACCATCTTTTTGCTGCAAATCTGTTACAAATGTCGTGAAGATTTTTGAACCCAACTCCACCTTCATTGGTAGGGAAGCTCATGTTTTCCCAGGAGCACCAGTGGTAGCTCTTTTTGCCTTCTTTTTCACCGCAAAAGAAGTTAGCTAGGTACATTTCAATTTGCCTGATAATAGACTTTGGAGGGACCATGACAGCTAGCAAATATAAGGTTTGTGACTAGAGGATGTGCTTGATTATGGTAGCTCTCCCGCCAAAAGATAGAAGTTTCCCTTGCCAGCTGCCTGCCTTTTTTTGGATTTTTAGGCCAGATCTGCGAAATAACATATCTTTTTCCTGTCGATGTAGATTGGACATCCAAGATATGTAAATGGGAATTAGACGTGCTTAAAGCCTGTCCATTTTCGGATCCTCCTGATGGTTCTTTTATTGTTTCTGCCGACTCCCTAATTCTAGTTTAGGAAGAAATTTTTTTCTTTGTTGATCTCTTGCCCAGATGCTTCTTGGTAATCCTTTAGGACTTCAATAAGCATTTTCAAAGATTTCCTGTCACCAGAAGAGAAAATGATTAGATCATCAACATAACTTAGGTGATTTATCTTGGGTCCTTTTGGATTGATAAAGAAGCCAATGAATTGGTTATTCTCATTGAGTCTGTTAAGAGCCCTTGATAAAGCCTCAGCTGCTATAATGAATAAAGATGGGTAAAGAGGGTCTCCCTGTTTCAGTCCTCTTGATGATTTGAAGAAGCAATGTCTTGTTCCATTTAATGGAATACCAATTCTCCGAGATCAGTCTATGAATTGTGTCTATTCTTATCTCCGAAAAGTTTATTTTCCTTAGCACAGCTGCAAGGAAGCTCTAAGATAGTTTGTCGTAGGCTTTGGATATGTCAATTTTGATGACAGTATTTCCACCTTGGTTGGTCTTCTTTATGCCATGAACAAGTTCCTGCGCAAAGAGGATGTTTTCAGTGATTAGTGTACCTTTAAAAAAGCCAGATTGATTATGTGAGATTAATTTAGGTCGAAAATTAGCTATCCTTGCACATATAACTTTGGAAATAATTTTGTTTGACACATTACATAAACTGATGGGTCTGAGTTGCGACAAAGAAGAGGGGGAAGCCACTTTGGGGATGAGAACCAGGTTATTATGAGTATAAAATCTCGAGAGATTATAGCCATTAAAGAAATTCCGAACAAATTTGCAAACCTCCCTTTTTATAGTGTCCCATGAGGCTTGATAGAAGTGGCCGTTGAAGCCATCCGGGCCTGCAGAGCTGTTGGGGTCTATGAAGAAGACTACCTGCTGGATCTCTTCTTCATCCGGGATTTGCTCCATAATATGGTTGTCTTCCTCTATAACCATGGGGTTGATGTGCTCCAGAATGGACAGGTTGTTGTCATTATGGGTGTGTGTGAACAGATTGCTGAAATGATTGATAGCCGCATTTGCAATAGCTTAATTTCCTTCTATCCATGTTCCTTGATTATCTTTTATTCTGTGAATGTGTGCTCTCCTCCTTTTATCCTTGATCACGATGTGAAAATATTTGGAGTTAGAGTCACCTTCTTCAGCCCATTTGATTCTAGCCTTCTGCTTGAGCATGGATTCCTCCATCTTAAGCCATTTGATGTATTTTGCCTGTGCCCTGTTTAAGTTTTCCATGTTCGTCGCATTGTTGTTGTTTTCGTATTCATGTTCCAGCCTACACAAGTCCCTTTCTGATTGTTTGAGGGAAGTGAAAACATCTCTAATAGATTTATTAGACCATTTGCTAAGACCCCTGGCGACTGCTTTCAATTTCTGTTGGAGGATCCATTGGTCATTTCCCTGAACCTCCATGCTCCAGATTCTTTCAATTAAGGAGTCGTAGTCATTCTGCTTAGTCCAGAAGTTAAGAAACCTGAAATATTTGATAGCGTCCAGATTCTCATTGCCAAATTTGAAAGTGATAAGACTATGATCCGATCCTGACTTGGAGTGGTTGTCAACTCTGTTGGATTGGAAGTTGTCTGCCCACTCCTCATTTATAAGGACTCTGTCTAAATCTGGTGCTGATTCTTTTCCTCCCCATGCTTCCATTACACCAAGTGAAAGGGTTCCCTGTGAATCCTAGATCAGTCATCCCACAATCATCCATACAATTAATGAAGTCTGCACTTTTACTAAGGGTGTATGGGGTACCACCCTTCTTCTCGTCTGGAGACATAATAGTGTTAAAGTCCTCCAAGATGGTCCATGGTCCATTGACTCTGTTGCTCATGTTTCTTAGTTTGGTCCACAGCCTCATTCTTTTCACAACATTGTTCCTTGCATATACAGCAGTGATCCAGAAAGTATGGTTATCACCCTTTATTCTGAAGGTAATTTGTTGCATGTTGTTGTCAATAACTTCACAATTCATTTCATTGTTCCAGAAGCACCATAACTTGTTGCATTTGTTGGAAACAGCTTGATCAAATCCAAAATATCTCTTGTAGTCTTCTAACTTATCGGAAGTAAGAAATGGTTCCTGGAGAATGATGAACTGAGCCTTATGTATTCTGATTAGTTTAGCTAATCGTTCACTTGCACCCTTTGATACCATACCCCTGATGTTCTAGTTGATGATGTTGATCATTTAGGAAAGGTTGGGGGTTTGAACGTTGCCTTGAGTTTGAAAGGTACTTGAGGTTTTATTGTTGCCTCATTTACCTTTATTGTATCTTCTCTTGTTTCCTCTTGGAGATAAACCATGTTTTTGCCCTATGTCTCTTTTGTTACTGGATCATCGATCTGTTTTAGAGCAGGAGAAAAGGCTTCTACTAGGCTATCCGCTACCTGTTCATCATCATCTACACTTCCTTCCCTGGATTTGTTATCAGATTCATCATCTGTGGAGGGTTCGTGAGATTGGTTGCTGTGTATGTCTTCTCGTGATTCATACATAGAGTTGTCGTCTAAGTCTGGCCCATGTTTGTTGTTCAATTCTCCTGGGATGTGTTCAAGTGTTCCCAGGTCAATCACAATTTTTCCACCTTTGTTTTGGATGCAAGCCGTATCTGCTGTGATTGGGGACATGATTTGGCTGTTTGAGCTCGCAANTTGCATATGAAAGAGTCCGAGTCGGTTTCGGATTACTTTTCAAGAGTATTGACGGTCTCAAATCAAATGAAAAGAAATGGTGAAAAATTGGAGGATATAAGAATTATGGAGAAAATTTTGAGGTCACTAACTCCAAAATTTGAGCATATAGTGGTGACAATAGAGGAGACTAAGAATTTAGAAGAAATGACTATCGATCTCCTATTGGGGTCGTTGCAAGCATATGAGGAAAAACAAAAGAAAAAACAAGAAATCGTAGAGCAACTTTTAAAGTTACAAGTAAAGGAGAAAGAGGAAATCTCTAGCTCAAGTCGAGATCAACAAGGGAGAGATCGTGGCCGAGGTCGAGGACGAGGACGTGGTCGTGGACGTGGATACGTACGAGGTGGCTTCACCAACTACGAAACGAAGGAGTTCTCAAGGAATGGTCGAGGAGGGAGCAATTCACGGTCGAGGTATGACAAATCTTCAATAAAGTGTTATAATTGTCACAGATTTGGGCACTATGCTTCCGAGTGCAGAGATGCAAAATCAAAAGTTGACGAGAAGGCTAATTATGCCGAGAACACAAGCGAAGCAAATGGTAGTGTTCTCCTGGCATATAAAGGAGAAGCTGGAAACCAAGATGACGTGTGGTACCTCGACACCGGTGCAAGCAACCACATGTGTGGGAAGAGAAGCATGTTCGTGGAGCTTGATGAGTCAGTAAGTGGAAGTGTCTCCTTTAGTGATGAATCTAAGATTTGTCAAAGGAAAAGGCAAGATTTTAATTCGTCTAAAGAATGGAGATCACGAGTTTATTTCAAAT